>APFE031114355.1:204994-280369 GCA_000404065.3 Pinus taeda
TTCATTGTGGCTCGGGAGTCGTCATCATCAACTATGGGAAATCCAAATGAATCATCTCCATCCCTATTTCCTCCAATGTTTCCTCTACCTCCTCCATTATTTCCTCCTCCTCCTCTACCTCTACCTGTACCTCCTCCTAGTCCAGTTTCTCTTTCTTCTGCCATGGTAGTTTCTTCAAAGCCCTCAGAGTTCTCTAGTTCCTCTACTAAGGGTGAATGAGGAAGGATTTCTCCTTCTTCTTTGGGTGATTCTATTTCTTCAATTACAATTTGTCCCTTTGTGGAAGAAAAGAAATAATCTCTTTCAGATTCAATAGGTGGTATGGGAGAGTCTACTACTGCCTCTTGGATTCCAGGAATCCTAGAGCTGGGAGTATGAGTTGGAGATGATGAAGGTGTCTCTTGCCTATTTCTTGAAGTAGATGGAGTTGTGAAAATCGAACTTCTAGCTCCAGCTAAAAATCTTCCCCTAGAATCTCTTGCTCTATGCATATCATTTTTATATTTTCTTTCAAGTTAGGGTAATAATTCTCTTTCTGATCTTCCAGGTCACTCTAGGTGCAAGAAGAGAGCATACTCAAGGAACTATTAAACCAATAACTTTCTCTTTTCTGATCCTCCAGTTCACTCTAAGTGCAAGAGGAGAGCATACTTTGAGAGGTTATTAATTTTCCTTTCTTGAAATTTTCTTATTTTATCTTTTTTCTTTTTTGAATTGGCTACCTAATTTTCACTTTCCCGGCAACGGCGCCAAAATGTTTGGTCAATTTAGTGTTTCTAAATTGATTTCATTAATTGTCAACCCGGGGCTCGTAAGATGATGAAGTGAAGGTGTACTATATGTACTTAGGAAACCTCTTAGATCTTTTTGTCGTTTGGGGGTGTTGTTTGTGTTCAATTTATCTTCCTAAGATGGGATGGAGATTTTATAAATAGATGAGTGATAGTGTGTGTAAGGTGATTTCTAAATGAGTGAGTGTGTGTTACTGGTGGTTTCTAACTACCTTCTAAACTTGCAAAGAAAAAGCTTGAAAGAAATAACTTGAAATGAAACTGAAAGAAAAACAGAAAAAACCACTTTCTAATAGCACTAGTCACTACTCATGCTGCTGCAATAAAAAGATAAGAAAAACTACTTTAAAGACCAGTTATAATGTTTAACTCTTCCTAACTCTCTGCTTCCAACATATGGTATTATATGAAACACGATTAAGAATTAGTTAGAGATAAGTCTAAAAAGTACTCAAAGAAATCTCTAATTTATCAGTGTTCTGATCTCTTAAAGTTGAATAGCTTATGATAAAGAGACCATCAATATGTTAGCATACAACTTGAGAAACAAAACTAGAAATCAGCTAGGAAAACAGAGTAAAGGCAGCAACTTATGAATATGACAACTGAAAATACTATTAGAGATAAAGAAAATACACAAAGACACACAATCCTGGGCTAACACCTGCAAAAGACGGTCCTGATCAGTTTAAAGTTAAATGTTGGAAATGAAATGACAGTGAAATTAAATCAAATATGTACATGTGTTAAAGAAAAGGAAAATTGCTAAATTCGAAAAAAGGAAATGACAAGAACATAAAAGTAAATTACTGTACAAAGGCTGTTATCAACGGGGGCCCTCCATCCACAAAGCCCAAAGAAAGATCAGCTACGTAAAAGAGTCAAAACAACAGTCTTCTATTAATTCATGATGCAGAAATCACAGTCAAAAAGTGTTGAAACAGCAGCTTCAAAACAGAGTTTCTGTGCTCACAAAAAGCGTAGAAATTACATAAACAAAACAACTAAATACTAATCCTTAAGCGTGCGCAGACGCTGGATTTTATAAGCATGTAAATAACTGCCTACTGCGTAAAACATGAAACTGGAAATTAACTAACAACATGCTAATTAAATGGTTCAGCAACACGTCAATAGGTCCGTGGGTGATCTGGAAGGTACGGTCGTCATGGAGGTTGAATCCAAGGTTGGATCTTGTCTGCCATGACCTGCGTAGAGTGGAGGAGTTGCCATCTGGAGTGACGTATCCTTTCAGCTCACGCAGCACCGTTTGAGCTGGCTTTGTTGACCAAAGTTAGATCCTCGTTGACTGGAGGTATGCGTGGCGTTGCTGACCAAGCCAATAGCACAGGAACCTTCAACACCTTCATTCCCACGTGCCCATGAGATTCGTTTCTCAAAAATGACACGTGGAACATGGAGATCAATGAAAAGGCTGCGGAATTGCTGAATGGTTGTGGAATTGCCAGACAACTGCGGAAACTCTGTGCATATGTCAAAAATCTAGACAAAGAGTCAAACATTTAGCAAAGTCAACCAATCAAGCTTAAAGACATCAAATGTAATGATCTCGGTAACTTTATGAGGAAAATAGGGCAAAAGAGAGGGATAAGTGAGGAAAAGATGTAGGTAATGATGGATAATTAGGTGCAAGTTAGAGGCTCTACAACTTTCTACAAGATCCCCTGAGAACCTACAGGATGACCCTTTAGGAATTACAGCAACCCACAAATCCTACAGGAAGCAGTACTAATGCAAATGAATGACTTGCTAGGAAAATAAATTTCACCCCTTCATCATTCAATCACCATACCTTGTCTACCATCATCATCCCTGCACTCACCATTAAAAAGAAAAAAATCAGTTTCAAGAGTATTTTTTTCAGACTTCAAAAAAGGGAAACAAGGAGTAATAAAGAGAATCACCTGAATATTCCTTGCTCTCCACACTCCCATTCTTTCTCTCCATCCATGTCACCATCATCACAACCCCAACAAAAAGAATGATCAAGAGTTCTGAGGGAGAAGTAGCTACAAGAAATCCTATAGGAAATCTTGTAGCAGCCTATCCCATAGAATACCAATCATACCAGCAAAAAGCCTCCAACATCATGATCCAGGAGCTCCAGAAAGCAGTATCACCATCTTCAACCATAGGTACCTACACAAGCAATGAAGTCTTTAGCAAACACCAAGAGGAGGAAGAAGAATAGCATGCAACAAATACACACAACAACACCTCTGGTCTTCGACAAATACACCATAGCATTGGAACCATAGGTAAGTATCCCGCTCACTCTCTCATATGCATTATGCAGTAAAAAAAATGTAAGGGTTATGAGATAGTTGGTTTATAAGAGAAAAGGTGGCCAGTTAACTTGGCCACCTTCGTTCAGTCAACACATACACAAGAGGTTATCCTCTCACATGTGGTTGTAGTCAACTCAAAGATAGAGAAGGAGTAGGAAAAAAGAGATTAAAACTACATATGCATAAGGTGGGAGCTGATTACGAGGAGTGGGGAATGATGAGGTGGTAGTGGGGACCAATGCTCCAAAAATGGAAATGTACCTTTTGCTACCAACACACCATCTTACCCTGAATCACCATAAGAGGAAATAAACATCGTTCCCATGCATTCATGAATTTCATTTCCTTGAAACTCACTCTCTCAAGTCGCTCTCATACCCAGACAACACACCAGAAGAAAAACTCCATCATTTTACTGCACAGGAATTCCTACAGGATTGCACAGGAAACCTACAGGATCATGCACAAGAATTCCTATAGGATACACAGAGACTGTCTACAGGATTGGCCGAGAAGCGTTTCAGAGGGGATAACATGGGAGTTGGCAACTGCAAACAATATAATGATGTAGGCCCTATAATTACATCCCTATATACAAGTAATTGAACTAGAAATCTTCTAAGTTTGAATGAATTTAGCAACTGTGTAAGGGAATTACATACACAATCATTTTTGTTTTGGTTATGCATTTGAAATTGTCTCAGCCTTCTCATCTCCTCAGACTTCACCAACCAAGATGATAGGAGGGTTCAATAGGAGGGACCCATCAACACTATAAGAATCCAACAACACGCCCAAGTGCTTGAAATCTTCACAAGACATAATTTGATGAGGTTTTTCGAAAAATTCAAAGGCTATGATGATAAGGTGGCTCGATAATTTTCTCTCTACCTCATTCCACTCACCAGAATCCATGCCATTGTTGTGATAAGGGGCTTCTCTATAGAACTCACCCATGAGCTCATCAACAGAGTCATGACACTACCCGTAGGAATACCATGGAGGAAAGAAGACAAAGCAGATAGCCACGTTGCCCAAAGGAAACTATTTTTAGAAGGTGAGGAACCCAATGAGGAAAAAAATGGAGTAAGGAGGGAAATTATGACATATCCATGGAATGAGTTAAGCTTCTAACTGATAAAATACAGTTCATGTGAGGGTAGGTATAGTGTGGTCTATGGCTATCATTTTAGGATCCCTGAAGAATTGAGATTTGGAGTAGAAACACCCTCTCACCAGAGGCTCAGCATACCATACTTCCTACTGTAATCACTAATATATTCAAGCATCAAAGTGAAGGAGGGAAATTCCCAACAGTGAGATCACCATGGGTTAATTAGGATCCTTATAGGAGATGCCCTCCAAAACCTCAGAATTCCTATAACATGGTCAGTTTTCAGAGACATGCCAGCAGAGGAAGACATCAAATCTCTCACATATGATGTTAGTCCTACTATCAGTGAAGAGGAAGAGATAAATATTGAAGCGGAGGAAGAACAAGTAAAGCGGGAAGAGGAAGAAACAAAAGGAGATGAGGTTGAGATCGATGAAGAAGGAGACAAAATAGAAGAAAATGAGGAAGATGAATAAGAAGAGGAGAGAGAGAAGGGGGATGATGAAGAAATAGAGGAGGATGTTAAGGAGGAAACTGATAAAAATGGTGAAGATCTACAAGAAGAAGAAGACAAGAAGGACATAGAGGAAGAAGGAAATGGAAAAGAGGGGATAAAAAACAAGGAGGAGTCACCTAGGGTGTTTCGAGAAGCCACTAAAAGAGAGGAAATAGCTGCCCTTACTGCTCTTCGCACCCCCATCAAGAAAAAAAGGAAAAATGTAGAGGCAAACCCCATTATATTTCAGGACAAGAAAAAGCACAAGAATAAGACAAGGGAAACCCCAAACATCAACCAAAATTCCTATTGTGATTGAAGACTCCCCTACACAAAAAGAGAAAATGCCTCCCCTTAAGTCTCCTATCACCTGTGTAAGAAGGCCTAGTACTAGATCAACCTCCTCCAAGGAAAAGGCAATCCTACAGGATACACAACAAAATCTACAAGAAGAAAAAAGAGTCCTACAAGATACTTTGCTGAACCTACAGGAGGCACACAAATTGGAAAGGGGGGTAGGAGAGCAACAAGAAACTAAAGAAGAGGACCCAGAGGCAAAAGAACCCAGCCCCCAACTTAACCTGGAATCTTATTACAGGTTTATTGAAGGAGGTAGGGTCATACCTCAAAAATGTTCTATCCCACTTTTCTTCGAGCTTGAGAATGGGAGGGCCAGAACTCACCGATGGATGTAGATCACCAAATGAAAGGAGGTGGAAGACATTGGGCACATGGAGGAGAATCTCGAGGAGATGGGAAGAGAGCTAAGTGGCTTGAGAGACAGAGAGGCCATAATGAGAAATCAACTAGAGACAAAAAATGCATGGTTGAGGGGACAATTTTAGGAAAGAGAGAACCAATTGGCATGTATGGCCAGTCTGTCTTAGGAAGAAATGAAGTGTATGATGCCAGCTAAATCCTATGCTCTATACCTCAAAGAATTGTGGTTGTAATTCCAGATTAAAAAGCTAGCACAGAGAGGCACCATGCCATTTCAGGACTACAGGAAGTTCATTAATATTTTTTATCAAAGTACACTAGAAGATAGGGACAAAATGGTTGAGTTTTATTTGCACAACATGGCCCTAACAAACACGAATGTATGGGACCCTAATGCCAAGCTAGGAAATTTACAATTAATGGCTTTGGCATCATGGATGAACCATGAGGGGTCAAGGGTTGCAGAGATGAAAAGGATATTGGCAAGAGAGCGAACTGAACCTCTTATGATCAGAGTTGCACAATCAAATCCCATGGCCCTCATCAGTACCCATAATTTGATTGCAAATGATCCTGAGCTGGCACCTAGATATCTTGCTGCCCAAGAGCAATAAATTTCATATTTTGAGGACATGTTTAGGTTGATAGGATATAATAGCATACATGCTTGCCTGAGGAGATGCAACACATTGCCATACAACTTAAAGATAATAGATTATCACTCTCTTCAAAGGTTGAGAGAGGCACTAAATAGGACACCTATGTATAAGCAATCTATGCAAAGGTTGAAAGTCGATTGGATTAGGCTAAAAATCAGCCCACCACTACTCTTAGTGATGCTATAAAGGAGAAAGGAAGAAGACTAAAAGAGGTAGTGACAGGAGGTACAAAAGAAAGTAGACTTCTATGAACAAGAAGAGGAGACCACAACGTAGGCATGGGATGTCAGAGAGGCCACTAGAGCCATGAAGGATATGGATATTGATTAATTTGCTTAGAGGATGAACGACACTTTCAGTAGGGAGGTGATGATGAGCCTCATCAGTGGGTAATTATATGGGCCTTAATTCACCTCCTAGCTTAGTCAAACCAATTTTTCTCATAACTTATTAGATGTTTTTTTTTATATTGTGTTTATGAGGTGAGTTAGAGTTAGATATTATGCTTAGTGGACTAATATGCACTGATGCAAGATTAAAGGAGAAAATCAAGGAATTTTGGCAAAGAATAAGGTCAAAAATCAAATGGGACAAGGGATAGGGATTGTAGGAGGTAAATCCTCTTCATTTACTATTCCTCCATTCAAATATTATTCTATTCATCACATGAGCATAGAGTGAAAACAACCAAATCATGAGGATTACAAGGCAAACGAGTAAGGGACAATGCACCAGTTTATCTTTAGTTTGGGAGCTGAACCTCCCCAATTTGAAGGAATTCATTGCAGACTTCAGCTGTATAAGTAGAGAGGCGTAGAACATCAGTAGGATTCAAATTTTTATTGTAAAACTCTAAGCTCTTTTTTGACCTGCAATACTTGTGAAAGTTATATTGATGTAATTTGTTGTTTTGGTAATAAGAATAAGTTTCGTTTTGAGCCAACACATAGTTAACTCAGAGGGTTGAAGCTATTTAGTTAGGGCCCAACCCTATCAGCTAAGGCTCCTCTTCATTGAACATCTATGTTTAACGTAGAATCATAGCTTCATTGTTAACCTTCTCTTTAGATGCATTTCCATTACAAGTAGTGTAGATTAGATTGGTTGTTTATTAGTTTGCTTCCATTTGAGCCTTACTTCAAGTAGTAGGTTAGCAAGGAGAGAAAGGATCACCAAAAGGTTGTTAGCAGGTGTCTTGGCCTCACTTCATCCCTCTGGGATCATGACTTGAGGTAGGGAGCCTTAAACAACCCCAAAAACACATATTTCTAGTTCTTTTATGACCTTTGGAGTTTGCTATCTTTAATTTAGTATTTGGTTAACTTTTCAAGGTAGATTTCCATTGTAATCCTTTTCATCTCCATTTCTGCAGTAGATCTCATCCATGCTTTCATTCATTTCAGCAACTTTCTTCATGCATAGTATAGGCATTCGATTCATTAATTCTACTTTTCTAGTTTATGAAAATGTATCTTGTTGCATAGATTTTTGGAAGACACACATGTTTTATGTAGAGCATGTGCTTTAGGAGGAGACTAAGAATTCATAGCCAGCAGCCACCTTCCACTCCATCCACCTTAGCCATTCCTTGTTTTCACCATCACCTTCACTAGTTTTTCATCATTTTTCGTAGAAATTCTTCCAAGCACATTGAGCGAATCCGACCATCTACTATCTTGGATATTGACTCCCAAGTGATCCTAGACCTTCTCCCACTCCATTCTACCCATCGCACACCTTTGCTAAGCCTCCCATCACCTCCAACACCTCACATTTTCCTCTCGGTTGTATCCTGTAGGTTTCCTATAATTCCTATAGGATCATCATATAGGTTTCTAGTACATCCTGTAGGTTTTCCTGAAATGGCCTGTTTTGAGGCTAAATTGATGGCAAACCTCTAGGAAGTCACCAAAAGCCTCCCATGGGTCCTCCAAACCATCCAACCATCTCATAGCCCTTCTAGCCATCCTCAAACATCCTTAATTCACTTGCCACATCCACAAAAGCAATTAGTTGCATACTTGATTTTGCATAAAAAGACAAAAAAAAAAACAGATTTAGTTTAGTCTCTTTACTTGCACATTATTATTGTTTTGTGCTTTTTACTCCTACAACTTAGATAGTAGAATTTTTTTCATTTTGATTTAGCATTTCTACCTAGCATAGCTTCTTAAATGGTTAATTAGGGAATGGTGTGATTTAGCATTATATGTCGACCTTCTCCATTATTGCAATAGAGTAGCTCTCTTCAAGTAGATTTACCTTTCTTCCATCAAAGAATCAAGCTTCCTCTGACTCCATAGAAGTCTGGCTTGGAACCCCAGTGGTCTCTCGCTAGCTGAACAGTGACAATAGGCAAAACCATCACTTTTACATGTGCATACAACACTGTCACCTCCAAGTTTGTACGAACCTCGAGTTGATAAGTAAAGATAGCATCCTAGGAGTTGCATCATCCTTGCTGCAATACTAGTGCTCATCAGCTATAAGAACTAGCATGGAGTAGATTATGCAAATACATTTGTGCCAGTCACGAGGATGGAGAAAGTGTGTATAGCAGTGTCGATTTCCACACAACATAAATGAAATGTGTATCAAATGGACCTAAAATCAATGTTCTTGAGTGGAGTGTTGAAAGAGGAGGTATATGTTATGCAACCACATGGTTATGAGGTAGAAGGTCAATAAGACAAGGTGTATGGGTTGAGGAAAGCTCTTTATGGGCTAAATGAAGTACCACATGCATGGTATAATAGGATATATGCTTACTTGTTGGACAATGGCTTAAGTAAATGTGAGAGTGATCCTACTCTCTACATCAAAAAGAGTGACATTAAGCTTCTTATTGTTGTATTATATGTAGGTAATTTGATTCTTACAAGAAGTGATTATTTCCTCATCATTGATTTCAAAGAAGTCATGAAAAGTGAGTTTGAAATGAATGACTTGGGGTTGTTAAGGAATTTTTTAGGCATAGAAGTGAAACAAACAAAAAATGGTGTTTTTATATGTCCAACACAGCATGTAGTAGACATTTTGGAGAGGTTCAATATGCATAACGACAATCCCACACCAACTCCAACATTCATGGGGTTGAAATTGAGCAAAAAAACTGTAACAACAATGGCATTCCGACATTATACAAAAGTATGGTCGACAACTTGATGTATTTGACAACAACTAGGCCTGATATAATATGTGTTGTAAGATAGGTGTTGAAGTTCATGGAGACGCCCAAGGAGACACATTGGAAATAATCCAAAAGGATTCTAAGGTATGTTAATGGGACAAAGGAGTATAGCATTTTGTACACCATAATAAATGATTTTAGGCTAGTTGGTTACACTCACAGTGACTAGGTAGGAAGTGTTGATTATAGAAAGAGCACATTTAGATATGTTTTCCATTTGTGTTCGAGAGCCACTTCATGGGCCTACAAGAAAAAATGAAGAGTGCCATTCTCAACAGAATAAGTTGAATATGTCACCGCAATAGTAGGAGCATGTCAAGCATTTTGGATGAGAATAATGTTCAGGTATTTATGCCACAAACAAGAAGGAACAAGTACTATTTTCTGTGACAAAAAATTTATAATTGAGCTATCAAAGAATTATGTTTTTCACAAAAGGACCAAGAAAATTGATGCTAAATATCATTTTATTAGAGAATTGGTTAACAATGGTGAAATTGTGTTTCATCACTGCAGGTCACAAGAACAATTTGTAGACATTTTCACAAATCCATTAGCACTTAAAAATTTTGCTTATGTTAGAGATTGTTTAGGAATCATCAATTGCAGCAATTGTGCTTAGGAAAAATTAATCTCAACCACCGTAGTTATTAAACTGACAACAACCATATGTGTGGTACACCTATAACTGCAGGTTGTAGATTTTATCTGCAGCCTGAAGGACAGATTAAATGAAGTTCTAGGAGGAGTACAAATTCTCCATTCCACAATACAAATCAAGAAATTAAGAATGAATGTGAATTTCATTCACGGTTAGTAAATACGTACGATCAAAAATTTATTCCGCCATTGAAATATGTAATCCACAATGTAGAAAAACATTTTCTATACAATCACCCATCCAATGTCTTAACATTTTTCTTCTGTCATATATTAATGTGTAAAAAATGTATGTTTTGGAAAACATATATGTAAAAAGTCTTTTGCATAGTTGAGTGTGTAAGTGTGAGAGATTAAAGGTGAGAAAATTGTGGAGAAAATTTTGGTGGGTGCATAAAAATAATTTGCTATGGGGTTTTACAGAGAGTTACTCCACAGCTCTTGGTGAAGTGTAAATCGCACTAAGAATGTTTGTTGTAGTTAGTGAAGGAGTCATAACCTCCATATGAATGTATTTCATGTATTCGAAATATAATCCAAAGTTTTATTATGTTTCTCCCTTTTACTTTGTTTGACTTTGTTTAACTGTACATAAAATTTCTAAGTTTTTATTTATGTTCAGTTGTTTCAGTTGCGACAGTCAACTATTATTTAATATCTACAGCTAAAGCCTTCAGGAAGACTCCTCCACCTAAATATTTCAAGTTTCTTTGTGACTGATTTAGCACCAACTAGGAATACTCTACATTTCCCTTCTACATATTTTGGGGAAGTTCGACACGTCGTAGTTTTGTGATCTTAGAACATAATCCTACAGATGTGATGAGCATAACTATTAAGATCATTTCATATTATGAGTAGATTGGACCAGGAAAAAGTCTCAGGCTTGTAGGACTGTCCAATATAAAGAGTTTTGGAATAGCTATCCTGTCATTTTTTTTTATGGAGCCTCTACAGAAGGGATATGTCGGATGTGGCATACATATTGTGCTTAGGCCAAGTAGATATTATCACTTCTAGTTTTGCAGCTGGGGAAGGTTCCAACAATCATCCAAAAGTCACTTATTTGTTTGGAGTTCTCATATGTGTCAAATGGTTGGGTCTTGATAAATTAAAAATTTTTGGTGACTCAAAAGGTATTATTGGTTGGGTACTAAGACATTCACATTTTGAGCCACCTACAGTCACTAATTGGATGAGATGCATCCAAACCTTGAGAGGACCTTCCAACAAATACCATATGCCCACATCTAGAAGGAAAATAACAAAATTCTTGATTTTCTATGGAAGGAAGGATTAAATGTGGCTCTGGGCATGATCAAATTTTCTTCTTTTGATAGTGACTTTCTATCAATTCATGGATCATCAACATCATATAATTACTGGTCACTATATATGTTATAATCCCAAGTTTTTTTTGTATTTTTGTTGATACATGGTGTTTTTAACATGTTATTTAAAAAAATCTGAAGATCACTATGATGGAATGAAAATTAGGATTACTTAGTATATAATTGATAGAATTCCATAGAATAGATGTCATTATGCTGAAGAGAATATAGTTCTCCTTCTCAGATTTTTTGCAACTAAAGACTTTGATGAGATGACTAATCTGTAACACGATTTTTGTAACTACTTATCTCGCTCTTTTATTTTGAAAAAAAAAACTATTGATCTATGAATTAGACATTTAGAGCAACAAACTTTTGAGCTGCGAATTCAACAGTAAGGGAATCATGATTGTATTGAGCAATGTTTTTACAATATGTTGAAGTTGGCTAAGAAAAACTAATTGATGTTCATCTATTGAACAAGGTTTAGATCACCCAATCTTACAGAACAAAAGTCACAATTAACAACAAAGATCATGTAATTTATGTGGAAAGTCCTGATGAGCCTCACCATTGGGTAATTATATGGGCCTTAACTGTCCTTAATTCGCCTCCTAGCTTAGTCAAACCAACTATTCTCACAAATTATTGCATACTTCTGATTATGTTTTGTTTAAGGGATGAGTTAGAGTTGGATATTTTTCTTTGTGGTCTAATGTACATGTAATGCAGGAATAAAGGATAAAAGTAAGGAAAAATGCTATAATAAAGGACAAAAGCAAGGAACTGTGGCAAAGAATTTGGTCAAAACTCGAATGGGACAAGGGAGAGTAGTTATAGGAGGTAAATCTTCCTCATTTACTACCCCTCCATCTGAATATTCCTCCATCAGCTTAGAATGCAAATAGCCAAATCATGGGGACTAAAAGACAGTTGATCAAGTGAAAGTGATAGAAACCATTTTATCGCGAGTGGGGAGCGAAGCCTCCCTAATGGGAAGGAAGTTGTTGGTGACTTCAAATGTATAAGTAGAGAGGCTTACAACCTCAGTAGGATTCAGGGGGATTCTTATTGTAAAACTATACTTTATTTCTGAGCTACAATACTTGTGACGATTTGTTATGTAATCCATGGTTTTTATAATAAAGATGAGTTTTATTTTGAGCCAGCACTGAGTTAACTCAGAGGGCTAAAGCTATTGGTTTAGGGCCCAACACGAGTAGCCAAATCTCCTCTCTATTGTACATGTATGCTAGCATAGATTTCTAGTTGTGTTCATTTGTTGAAGTAGCTTCGTGGTTTTCTGTTCATTTTCTTAAGTAGCTACATTACCATTACAGTAGTGTAGAGTAGATCATTTGTGCTTTAGTTTACTTCCATTTGTGTTTACTTCAATTAGCAGGTTAGCTAGGAGAAAAATATTTCCATAAGGTTGTTTGTAGGTGTCTTGGCCTCACCTCCTCCGTCTAGGACCATGACTTGAGGAAGAGACTCTTTAGTAATCCCAAAAACACAAGTTTCTAATGCTCGCCTAAGATTTGGAGTTTGTTGTTTGATGCAGTTACTTGTTTCATTTCATTATCATCGTTTTCCCTCACTCTCGGTCCATCCTCACCCTCACTGGTTTATTTGTCATTTTCATTTGAGACCTCGTTCAGCACATTCTTCATGCATCATTTCCTCACCCTCTGCTCCACAACTAACCTGACCAATCACCATCGGATTCATTAGTTTACCCAACAACCATCACACGTGAAGTCTTCCACCTACTTTATGCGCTCTAATCTCCATCATCAATCTGTCTCTTGATCCAATAGCTATCGCATCACCTCAACTCTTTATGCACCCCAATCTCCACCATCGATCTCTCTAGCATGATCTGACGGCTATTGCGTCACCCAATCGCCAACTAGCCTGGCCAATCTCCATCATCGATCTATCTATCCTGATCTAATGGGTGTCGTGCAATCTCATGCAGATTCTTGCACGACTGTTATCAGCTCGAGAGCACGCAAGAAAATTGGTTTTCCCATTCTACATGTCACCCAGTTAGGCTAATCGCGTGAAATTTCAAAATATAGCTTATAGCTTTGAGGGCGCATGAGAAACTGCTTACCACCTCTGAAAGCCTACTCCATCATTTTCACACATTTTTGTCACAATAAGATCTCTACCTTTAATCTGTCGATTAATCTTGTTCGTTCATACATTCACTTAATTCCTTGTGATAAGACCTCCTCCATTCATCTACTTTGTTACCATGTTCATCCATCAATTGACTTAATTCCTCGTGATAAGATCTCTGTCATTCATCTACTCCAGTACCATGTTAGTCCATCCATTCAGTTAATTCCTCGCGATAAGATCTCCATCGTTCATTTGCTTCGTTACCCTCATCATTCACCTATTCACTAAATCTCCCGCAATAAAATCTCTACCGTTCATCTTGTTCGTTAACCATGTTCATCCATCTATTCAGTTAATCCCCCGTGATAAGATATATTTCATTCATCCTATTCATTAACCTTGTTCATCCATCTATTCACTTAAGCCCCCGCGATAATACCTCCGCCATCTATCTTCTATTCGTTGATCGATCCAATGTCCCCTATGCACTATTGCATCCTTATGTCCTCCTTTCACCAATTTCGATCTCTGATTGCTCTTCCAGTTGAAAATAGATTTAGTTTAGTTCCTTTGCTTACACCTTAATATAGTTTAATGCTCTTTACCTTTGCAACTTAGATAACAGCATTAGGTTAGTGTTGATTTAGCAATTCTATTTAGCATAGTTGTTTAGATGGTTAGTTAGGTTATGGTGTGGTTTAGCATTACATGTTGTTTTCTTCATTACTGTAATAGAGTAGCTCTCTCTTAGAATAAATTTTCTCTTCTTCCATCAAATAATTAACCTTCTTCTGACCCTATAGAAGTTTGGCTTTGAACCCGTGGGGTCTCTTGCGAGATGAGTAATGACAACAGACAGGACCTTCACTTTTACTTTTGCATATAGCATTGTCACTTCCAAGTTTGTACGAAGCCCAGGTTGATAAGTAAAGATGGTAGCCCTGGGAGTTGCAGCATTCTTATTGCAATACCTAGGCTCATTCAAAGTAGAATGTGAGTACTTCTTTCTTCTATTTGTCTAAGTCTCCAAATTTCTTTTCTTCTACTTCTTATCCCCAATTTTCTTCCATTAATTTATTTCTACAAAAGTAACCTAGTAGCTTCCTCTCTTTCAGTTGTCATTATCTACTTTCCTTTCGATTCTACAAGTAGAATTTCAATTCAGCAAGTAGTTTCTTTATTACTAGCTTATTTTCTTTCATCTATCATTATCTACTTTCCTTTCAATTCATCAAGTAGTTTCTTTGTTAGTGGTTTTCATTCAATCAGAAATTTCATTTCTGCTAAAAAAGACCTTCCAAAAATCAAGCCAAAAACATTTCCTTTCATGCCTCGTAGAAATAGGGAAAATTTAGGGAAATTATTGTCAAATACCCCCACTACGTCCAATAGTCAACCTTCTCTCTTCTTCTGTGACTGTGAATTGGAAGACCCTTTAGGTGAGAAACCTTACATATTTGAGGAACCTATAGGGGAAGAAGAAGAGGAGGAACCCATTCCTACAGAACCAATGGCTGGAAACTGAAATGACAAAGGGAATAGAGAGAGAAGTGAGGGTACCTTCCCCATCAGGAAAACCAATGGTACAATAAGATGAAGAATATAAGCCTCTATGCTCTACCACGTTTCCATGGCCTGACCACAGAGGACCTTGACACTTTCCTATTTGATTTTTTTTTATATGTTGAACCTATGACTATACAGATGATGAGAAAAAGTTAAAACTAATTCCATCTACCCTCAAGGATGCAGCATTGCGTTGCTTCATGGGTTTACTTGGAGATAGCATCAGAAATTGGGCTCAGATGCAATAGGATTTTAACGAAAAATATAGGGACTACTGCAGGACAGAGGACACTAAAGAAGATATTTTCAGGATGACCATAGGCTAGGATGAATCCTTTGAAAACTATGAAGAAAGACTCCAACTCAGTTACAAAAGGGCTAGGTGCACACTTGACCTTGTGTCACTAAATTTGGTCCTGCTTAGAGGAGTAAGGGAGGATCTTTTGGATACCTTATATATGATAGAAGGAGGAGATATCTACCAATCACCCTATGAGGATATTAAGACTATCTGTAGAAACCATTCTAGGGCATCAAGGAAAGAGGGTAGGGGTACTCAACCTATGACTAGTACATCATCCTCCAACTCATCCATCAAGGGTGAAATTGGAAATATGTTGGAAGATTTCAAAAGTGATATGTTGAAAACCCTTGCCTTGCAATTGGAAACCATGAACATCAAAAGGAGGCAAGAGGAAGCAGAAAGAGCCCTGGCGATCTTTTGTCCTAGATGCACCAAGATGCATCCTAGGAATGAATGTCCATTGAATTGTATTAAGATTTGCTCAGTCGGTCAAGAAAACCACTCCACAGACAAGTTCCCTTCTTTACCTAGACTCAAACCTATATATCAAGGCGCTAAAGGGATCACTGAGCAGCTTTGCTACATCAACCAAAGGAGACCTCCTGGGCCTAGACCATACTAGTAGGGTATGCAAGGGTCATCCCATGCATATTACAATCCAAACCAAACCACAACTATAGCTTCTTAGGGAACCCCTGCTCATTGTTCCTGGTCTACACCCCCTCCTTGGTCCTATACATCTCAATATCATTCCCATCCAACTAGCAAGTCATTTCAACCTTATGTTCAACCACAATCTCAATGGAATACTCCACTCCAGGGTGGAGGCCCCAATTCAGTAATGTTCCAACCCTATTGCCTCCACCACCTACCCAACTAGAACTCCTGCACACTGCTCCACCTAAGCAACCCTAGATGCCTGCCCAGCCAAATTCGAACCCAAACAATAGGTAGGCTCAACAGGTCTATAGTGGAGAGACATCATACCGAACTTATGTTGTAGAAATCTGGGTGATCAACCTAAGATCTGGGAGAATTCTCCTTGATAACCAACCTCCCTCTCCACAAAGGGAGGTTGAGGAAGAAAGAGAGGAAAGCAACCTTAAAGTAAATCCACCCTTTCCTGAGAGATTAGCCCAACCACTCCAAGCTACCCCAGAAGAAACTGAACTTCTAGGAGAATTGAAAAATCTATGTGTAAATGTTCCCCTTCTCCAAGTAATTAGAGATGTTCCCATTTACAATAAGTTGATTAAGGAGAAGTGCTTCAAGCATCCATGAAGAAGAAAAGGGGATACCCCTACAATTAATATCATTGGGCAGTTCTCTGACTTAATGCTGGGGCAGGTAACATGTCCAAAATATTTGGACCCTGGAAGCCATGTAGTAGATGTGCACATCAATGGCACCATTGTCCCACACACTCTGATTGATCTTAGGGCTGTCATTAATGTGATGACAAAGGAAACCATGCTCAAGTTCAACCTCCAAGGGTCATTGAGGAAGACCACAACAGTTCTACAACTTGCAAACCATTCCATAGTCACCCCTCAGGAAATTGCGGAGGATGTGATGGTCTCCATTGACTCCTGGGAGTACCCTATAGATTTCGTAGTTCTCCAGCCTAAGGCTAAGTTTACTAGTTACCCTCTCATCCTTGGGAGGCCATGGCTGGCCATAGCTGATGAATACACTAGTTGTAGAGCTGGGAATATGACCATCAAGAATGGGCATATGTCCAAACAGTTAGTCCTATAACCTCCTGCTCAGCCTACCCTAGAGAATGATTTACCTTTATGGTTGGAGGACGAGGAAGAAGATGAGGTTTATTCTTCCCAACTTTATGCTTTGGAAACTACCATACGAGGCGGACAACAAGACGAGGATGACTTAATTGAACACCCTCTCCAAAGTCCAACTCCTAGTTCACTACCACTAGAGGAAGAAGTAAGGGAAACCTAGAACAATCATCCAATTGACTTATGCTTGGTCAATTCCAACCCACTCCATGTCAAAACCATAGAATTTGGCCGAGATAAAACTTTGAAGATTAATCCATATCTTTCTGCTTTATAAGAGGAAAGACTATGCAACATGTTGAGATAAAACCTAGAAGCCTTCACTTGGAGTTATAAGGAAATGAAGGGAGTACACCCGTCAGTGTGTACCCACCACATATACATCAAAGAATGTTGCAAGCTAGTCAGAAAACTACGAAGGAGGACGAATCCAGATCTAAAAGACATAGTCAAAGAAGAATTGCAAAAACTGCTAGATGCAGGATTCATTTACCCTATATCAAATAGTGAGTGGGTCTCTCCTTTAGTGTTAGTTCCCAAGAAAAATGGTAAATGAATCTTGCATCTAGTAGTTTTTGCAATTCGTCTCTCCTTTAGTGTTAGTTCCCAAGAAAAATGGTAAATCAATCCTGCCTCTAGCAGTTTTTGCAGTTCCTCTCTCCTTTAGTGTTAGTTCCCAAGAAAAATGGTAAGTGGAGGACTTCTGTTGATTATACGGAGTTGAACAAAGCCTCAAAGAAGGATCATTTTCCCCTACACTTCATTGACCAAGTTCTAGATAGCCTGGTAGGGAAGAAGTTTTTTTCCTTCCTAGATGGATTTAGTGGGTAAAACCAAATCCAAATCTGCCCAAAAGGCCAGGATATGACCACATTCACCTATCCTTGGGGTAATTTTGCCTATAGGGTCCTTCCTTTTGGCCTATGCAATGCTCCTGCCACTTTCCAGAGAGCAGTCTTGAGTATTTTTGCTGAATTAGTACACGAGGCTATGGAAATTTATATGGATGACTTTACACCTTATGGTTGTGGTTTTCAAGAAGCCTTGACTAACCTAGGCAAAGTATTGCACAAAGGCATTGAAATGAGCCTATCTCTCAGTCGAGAAAAAATGTGAATTCATATTGAGTGGAGGTATCGTGCTAGGTCATTCAATATCCCATCAAGGACTGTAGATGGACCTAAACAAAATAGGAATCATCCAAAGCATCCCACCTCCACAAAAGCAGAGAAATGTCATGAGATTCTTAGGGTTAGCTAGATACCACCGAAGGTTCATAAAGGACTTCAGCAAGTTGGCCTCTCCTTTGTTTGGGTTGTTGGCGAAAGATAATGATTTTATATGGTGAAAGAGTTGTCAAGAGGCCTTAGACATTCTAAAGGGTAAGTTAACCACTGAACCAATCCTTAGAGGCCCAAACTAGGCCCTCCCTTTTCATATTCATGCTAATGCCTCACACAAAGACATAGGAGAAGCCTGAGGTCAAGAAGAGGAGAAATTACCCTATGCCATCTATTTTATTAGTAAGAACATGTCAAAGGCTAAGCTAAACTATACTGTGACCAAAAATCAACTCCTGGTTGTTGTGCAGTCATTAAACAAATTTAGGCATTACATTACAGGCTATCAAACATTTGTGCATATTGATCATGCTGAAATCAAATATTTAATAAACAAACCAAATGTGAATGCTATAATTATAAGATGACTACTTTTATTATAGTCGTTTGATGTAACTATTATTGATAAGCCTGGTAAGGAAAATGTTGTTGTAGACTTTCTATGTAGGATGAATTTGCCTATAGGTGAAGAAGGAATGGTGGATGACCAGTTACCAGATGATCATTTTTTTCTATTTCAGTTCTCTCCCCAGGGCTTGTTGATAGCAAACTATTTGGTATCAACATAGTTCCACCAAACTTTCCCTATAAAGAAAAGAGTAATATAGTCAGGAAAAGTGCCCCCATCACCTAGATTAGGGGCAATTTGTTCAAACTTGGCCTAGATCATATCTTGAGAAGGTGTGTAAGGGAAGAGGAAGTTTTTTACATCCTTATGACCTGTCATGATGGGCCCCGTGGAGGTCACTTTGTAGAAAAGAGGACAACATTCAAAGTGTTGCAAGAAGGTTATTATTGGCCTACTCTTCATTAGGATGTGAAAAAGTACATTAGCCAGTGTGACTGGTGCCAGAGGACGGGAAAGCCTACTCCAAAAGATGAAATTCCCCTACAACCTCAAGTGACTTTCAAGCCATTTGACAAGTGGGGCATGGACTTCATTGGGACTATTAACCCTCCTTCAAAGCGAAAATAGTACATCACTGTGCGCATTGATTATTTGACTAAGTGGCCTGAAACCAAGGCAATTAGGGAAGAAACAAAAGAGAAGGTGGCTAAGTTCCTAAGGGAGAATATATTGTACAAATTTGGGTACCCTAGAGATATATTCATAGACCAAGGCAACCAATTTACCTCCAACATGATTGAAGAACTGTTCATCCATCACAAAATTAAGCATAGGACCTCCACTCCTTATCATCCACAAGATAATGGGAAAGTGGAGGTGACCAACAGGGCACTGGAGAACATCTTAAGCAAGGTATTCAGCAGAAACAGGAAGGATTGGAAAGAGAGACTAGTTGAGGCCACCTGGGCCTATAATACAACATGAAATACCACCACTGGATTTACAGGCTGTGAGCTGGTTTATGGGAAAAAGACTTTGTTGTCCATTGAGTTTGAATATAACACATTAAGGATGGCTACCCAACTAAATTTGGATCTCAGTCATGCACAAAAATAAATATTGTTCGATTTGAATGGCTTGGATGAATTCAAAATGCAGGCCCTCCTACATACAGACATAGTTGAGCTTTAGAGGAAGATCTAACATGACAACCATATTAAGTAGAAGCAATTTCAAGTTGGAGGTTGGGCATTGTTTTTTGGTTCTAGGTATAAAGACTTCAAGGGAAAGATAAGGACAAGATGGCTCGGACCTTATGTGGTGGAAAGGTGCCATGATAATTGTTCAGTGCAAATCAGAACTATAGATGAAGAAGCCATTCCATTGCTTGTCAATGGACACTGATTGAAAATGCATCAGAGGACTTTATCAAAACAAGAGTTCATTGACAATATCAATAAGATAGTGATCATGGTGGAACAAGTTCTATCTCCTCCCTCATCAGGGCACTAAAAAGTACAAAAAAGAATAAGGATTCAGGTGAAAACCTCCATGAGGTGCCTCAGTCCCATCTTTGGGTTGAAAACCTTGTGAGGCAGCCCAAGGATGAGAAAAAATGAAAAAGAGTAAGAAGATCCCTATGTGAAAACCTTCCTTGAGGCGCAAAGGGAAGATATCTAGGGTGAAAATCTCTCTGAGGCAACCTAGTTATTTTTCAAAAAAAAAAAATAGTGAAATAAAAAAAGAAAAAAGACATAATTTTTATTTGCAGGTGGGTGAGAAGGACAATCAAGGAGAAAAGAGAAGATCCAAAGGGAACCCTGCCTCACATATATTCATCTCCTCCACTCCTTACCATGCATCCCTCCATCAATTCCATTGTTTTTCACTTCATTGCTTCAATTCAGGTAAAGGTTGTGTTTTCTATAGGATCCCCTAAATGGTAAATTGGTCAGGTCCCCAAAATTCATACTATACATGATCTAACCAAACACCTCAACCGTTACCATCACCCTATCCCACAGAATATCAATCATTAGCTACAAAGTCTTCACTAGGATGATGCAGGAGCTCCACAGTAGCAACAAAATCAAATCGTCAGTCACAGACACCTAAAAAAGCCAATAAACCATCAACAAGCAGCAAAGGTAGAAGAAGATTGATCATGCGGAAAATGAACAACGCAACACCTCTGATCCTCGACAAACTACAGCATGGCATCGCGACCACAGGTAAGTATCCCACTCACTCACTCATATGCATCATTTGATCAAAAGTTGTAAAGCTTATGAGGTAGTTGGTTTTTAAGTGAAAAGGTGGCCAGTTAACTTGGCCACCTTCATTCGGTCATCACATACAAAGCAGGGTGTCCTCTCACACAGGCTGTAATCAACTTAAAGAACAGAGGAGGAGTAGGAGAAGAAGTGGTTAACTATGTATTTAATAATTGTGAGAGATGACTACAAGGAGTGGAAATGATGCACTAGTATAAAGGGAAACAAAAGATTGTTTTCATGCATTCATGCATTCCACCTCCTTAAAACTCCCTCACTCAAGTAGCTCTCATAACTTTGGCCACCCACTGGAAGAAAGGATCCATCGTTCTACAAGACAATTCCTACAAGAACAGTCTACAAGGGTAGTCTATAAGATAGGCAGAGATGGGTTCAAGGGGGAATATCAAGAGAATTGTCAACTGCCACCATTCTAAAGAGGTAGGATCTAAAAATCCATCACCATTTACAAGCAAATGAAGTAGAAGTCCTCTAAAAAGCTAGTGGATTATATACATAGGAAACTCTGTTTTCTCAAGAATTGTTTCATTCCCTCACTCCACAAAGAAGAATCCATGCCACTATTATTTTTAGAAGGCTCACTATAGATCACACCCTAGAGTTCATCAGTAGTTTCACAACACTTCCCCTAGGAATTGTATGGAGAAAAGAAGAAAAAGCAGACAGTTAGGTGGCAAAAGGGAAATTATTTTTAGAAGGTGAAGAACCCACAGAGGATAAAAATGGAGTAAGGAGGGACGGTCTGCCATAACCATGGAGTGAGGTAGGCTAACAACTCATCCAATATATCTCATATGAGGGTAGATACAGTTTTGTTTATGGCTACCATTTTAGGATTCCTGATGAACTGAGATTTTGGGTAGAAACACCATTTCACCAAAGACTCAGCATACCCTATTTCTTGATGTAATCACTCATTGAATCCAATAACAAAGTAAAGGAAGGGAATTCCCAATAGTTGGCCCACCGTGGTTTGATCAGAATCCTCATTGAGGATGCCCTCCAAAACCTCACAATCCCTATAAAATGGTCAGTCTTTAAAGACTTACCAGCATAGGATGACATCAAAACCCTCATCTATGATGTTAGTCCTTCTGTTAGAGAGGAAGAAGGCATTGAAACAGAAGGGGAAGAACACAAGGAGGAGGCACCTAGGGTGTCTCTAGAGACCCCTGAGAGGACAACTACACAAAAATGAAAACCAACTAGCATGTATGGCCAACCTCTCCTTTGAGGCCATCCAGTGTAGGATGCCATCTAAATCTTATTCTCTTTACCTTAGAGATCAATGGCTGAAATTTTTGATTAAAACACTAGCACAAAGGGGTGCCATGCCATTTCAGGACTATAGGCAATTTATTGATCTTTGTGATCAAAGTGCAATAGAGGATAGGGCCAAAATGGCTGAGTTTTACTTGTACAACATGGCCCTCACAGACATGAATATTTGGGATCCTAATGCAGAGCTAGGGGATCAAAAATTAATGGCTTTGGCATCATTGATGAACCATGAGAAGTCAAGGGCTTTCAGATATGAAACGAATATTAAATAGAGATAAAAATGAACCTTTTTTCATCAGAGTTGAACAATCAAATCCGATGGCCCTAATCGGCACCCATAATCTAATTGAAAATGATACTCAGCTAGCACCTAGATATCTTGCTGCACAAGAGCAAGCAATTTCATATTTTGAGGATATGTTTACGCTACTAAGAGATGATAATATACATGCCTACTAAAGGAGATGGAAAACACTACCACAAACCTTGAAGATTAGAGCATATTACTTCCCTCAATGGTTGAGAGAGGTACTCAACATGATACCTATGTATAAGAAATCATTGCAAAGGTTGAGGGTTAATTGGATAGGTCTAAAACTCAGTCCAACACTACTCCTAGGGATGCTAGAAGGGAGAAAAGAATAGGAGGAAAAGAGGCAGTGGGAAGAAGTAGAATGGAAAGTAGGTTTCTATAAACAAGAAGAAGAGACCATAATAGAAGCATGGGATGTCAGAGAGGCTACCAGAGCCATAAAGGACATGGACATTGACTAAGTTACCCAAAGGATGAGAAACAATTTTAGTAGGGGGTGATGATGAGCCTCATCATTGGGTAATTATATGGGCCTTAATTTGGCTTAATTCACCTCCTAGCATAGTCAAACCAACTATTCTCCCAACGTACTGCATACTTTTGATTATATTTTGTTTATGAGATGAGTTAGAGTTGGATATCTTTCTTTGTGGTCTAATGTGCATGTAATGTAGGAATAAAGGATAAAAGCAAGGAAAAATGTAGGAATAAAGGATAAAATCAAGGAACTATGGCAAAGACCTTGGTCAAAATCTCGAATGGGATAGGGGAGATAAATTATAGGAGGTAAATCCTCCTCATTTACTACCCCGCTATTCAAATATTCATCCATCAACTTGGAGTGCAAACAACCAAATCATGAGGACTAAAAGCAACTGAGCAAGTGAAAGTGATAGAAACCATTTTATCTTGAGTGAGGAGCCAAGCCTTGCTAATGGGAAAGAAGTACTTTGAGACTTCAGATGTATAAGTAGAGAGGCTTAGGACCTTAGTAGGATTCAGGGGCATTCTTATCGTAAAAATCTACTTTATTTCTGAGCTACAAGACTTGTGATAGTTTGTTATGTAATCCATGGTTTTTATAATAAAGATGAGTTCTGTTTTGAGCCAGCACTGTGTTAACTCAGAGGGCTAAATCTCTTGGGTTAGGGTCCAACTCGAGTAGCCAAAGCTCCTCTTTATTGTAGATGTATGCTAGCATATATTTTTGGTTTTGTTCATTTTCTTAGCTAGCTTCCTGGTTTTCTATTCATTTGCTTAAGTAGCTACATTCCCATTATAGTAGTGTAGAGTAGATCAATTGTCTTTTAGTTTACTTCCATTTGTGTTTTTCGAATTAGCAGGTTAGCTAGGAGAAAAGGATCACTATAAGGTTTTCTGCAGGTGTCTCAGCCTCACCTCCTCCCTCTAGGACAATGACTTGAGGAAGAGACCCTTCAGCAACCCCAAAAAAGTAGGCTTCTAGTTCTCGCATCAACTTAGGAGTTTATTGTAGTTACATGTTTCATTTCATTATCATCGTTTTCCCTCACTCTCATTCCATCATCACCCTCACTAGCTTTTTTGTGATTTTCATTTGAAACCTCCTTCAGCATGTTCTTCATGCATCGTTTGCTCACCATCCGATCGACAACAAACCTGACCAATCATCATCCGATTCATTAGTTTACCCAATGGCCATTGCACGTGAAGTCTTCCACCCACTTTATGCACTCTAATCTCCATCATCGATCTATCTTTTGATCTAACAGCTATCACATCCCCTCAATACTTTATGTGCCCCAATCTCCAGCTTTGATCTATCTAGCCTGATCTGACGGCTATCACATCACCCGCTCGCCAACTATCTTGGCCAATCTCCACTGCCGATATGTTTAGCTTGATCCGACAGCTATCACGCAATCTCCCACGGATTCTTGCACAATCATTATCCACCCAAGAACACGTGAGAAAAGTGGCTTTCCCATGCTACATGTCACCTAGTTAGGCTAATCGCGTGAAGTTTCAAAATACAACTTACAGCTTTGAGGGTGCACGAGAAACTGCTTACCACCTCCAAAAACCCGCTTCATCATTTCCACAAATTTCTTTTGCGATAAGATCTCGACTGTTCATCTACCGATTAATCCCGTTCATCCATCCATTCACTTAGTTCCTCGTGATAAGATCCCCACCGTTCATCTGCTTCGTTATCTTGTTCATCCATCCATTCACTTAATTCCTTGAGATAAGATCTCTGTTGTTCATCTTTTTCATTACCCGGTTTGTCCATCCATTCACTTAATTCCTCAACATAAGATCTCCGCTGTTCATCTGCTTTGTTACCCTGTTCGTTCACTTATTTACTAAATTGCGCACGAGAAGGTCTCCATCGCTCATCCTATTCATTAACCATGTTCATCCATCTATTTACGTAAGCCCCCGCAATAAGATCTTCATTCTTCATCCTATTCATTAACCCTCTTCATCCATCTATTCACTTAATCCCCCACGATAAGATCTTGGTAGTCCATCTTCTCTTCGTTGAGCAATCCAATGGTCCATATCCAATACTGTATCCTTATGTCCTCCTTTCACCAATTTCGATCTCCAAATGCTCTTCCACTTGAAAACATATTTAGTTTAGTTCCTTTACTTACACCTTAGTGTAGTTTAATTGCTCTTTACTATGCAACTTGGATAGCAACATTAGTTTAGTGTTGATTTAGCAATTCTATTTAGCATAGTTGTTTAGATGGTTAGTTAGGTTATGGTGTGGTTTAGCATTACATGTTGTTTTCTTCATTACTCTAGTAGAGTATCTCTCTCTTAGAATAGATTCTCTCTTCTTCCATCAAATAATTAAGATTATTTTGACCCTATAGAAGTCTGGCTTGGAACCCCTGGTGTCTCTTGCAAGATGAGCAGTGACAATAGGCAGGAATTTCACTCTTACTTGTGCATATAGAACTGTCACCTCCAAGTTTGTATGAACCCTGGGTTGATAAGTAAAGTTGGTAGCTCTGGGAGTTTCAACATTCTTGTTTTAATACCTAGGTTCATCAAGTCCAATGGCTCACACTTGTAGATATGAACCTCAAGAATGATCTCAAGATCTATCTTCCATCCTTGAACTTTACCTTCTAATTATTATTATTATTATTATTATTATCCAATTTGAAGGTCATGGCCAAGCTAGGTGTATGAGGCCCCATTGTTTGTGGGACAAGGGATGCACCTCCATGCAATGATTTCAATGTGAAGTCTATGAAGGCATACATACTCTAGCTCGCTCTGATTTTGAAGCTTTGACCACTTAGAATGAAACACATGTTCTTAACAATTAGATCTTTATAAATTTGCATATTTATCTTATACGATGTGTTTGGAACTATGATGATAAAAGAATTTGTGTATCAATGTATGAGTTGTTTTAAAATTTAATAAAAATTATTTAAATGTTTGATATTGTCTTGCTAGAAACTGAAAAAATTGCATTGGATACCAACCACTAATTAAATAATAAAATAATGATGATTTAGGTGAAAATTCTAATCACAAAAAGAAAGAGAATTCTTGGCCTTACTAATACAAAAAAATTATTCGTCACCATGTTTATATACGGTAATTATATGTGATATCCTAATTTTGCAATGGGAAAATGGTTTCACCGCTTAGGATTAAATGAAAAGTATGGTCGAGGCATAGAAGTTACAACCCTTTTATGTCGGGAAACCTATTCACGACAACTAAGATGTTGCTCATGGTTTCCCAATGGTAGTACTGCATTATTCTTATGGCACATGATCAGTAAATTAATGATCTCGAAGTTATCCAGCTCCATTATTAGAATGCATGATCTCAAATAGTTAACAGATGCCCCTCTAGTTAAGGTGTTAAATGATATGCGTGGATGTTAGTACGTTGTAGAGGGGGTAAATGTGTCATAAAATTTGGAGAGATCTAAACTACTAAACAATGCAACACATAAGATAAAAGTATTTAAGAATAGCAACTTCTTTTTTCATTTGCATACAAATGTTACAATGGAAAAAACATATCGTAGAACGAACAAACATACAATTCCTTAATACACTACAAGAAAAAAGGACATTGGTGAGGGGTGAAAAATGTCACCATAAGCTCATTGGTGACGGTCAAAAGAGCCTTTGTCACCAAAAACTAAACTTCACCAAAAGTGGCATTACCAAAAGTATAGGAGTTGTAGTGAAATTCAAAGTCTGTCACCAATAATTATTTATAATGACGGATAGTGACCGTCACCATTTCATATGAGCAACGATGCAGACCATAGCCTTTGTCACCAAAAACTAAATGTCACCAAAGGTGGCATTGCCAAAAGTATAGGTGTTGTAGTGACATTCAAATTTCGTCACCAATAATGATTTATCATGATGGATAGCGACTGTCACCATTTCATATGAGCAATGGTGACAGACCATAGCCTCCGTCACAAAAACCTGAATGTCACCAAAGGTGGCGTCACTAAAATTATAGGTGTTATGGTGACATTAGAGGTCCGTCATGAATATTGATTATAATGATAGATAGTGACCCTCACCATTTCATATGAACAATGATGATTTATTGTGATGGATATTTCATGGCCGTCACAATTGGTGCAATATATGGTGACATTCATTGACCCTCACCAAAAGCCACATTGGCATATATATAGGTGTTGTGGTGACATTCAAGGTCCATCACAAATAATGACTATAATGATAGACATCGACCATCACCATTTCATATCAACAATAATGATCTATGGCTACATATCTTTGAGGTTCGTCACTATTGATGCATATATATGGTGGCGTTCGTTGACCATCACCATTTCATATTTTGGTGATGGTTGAAAAATGTCATCAAATCTCATTGGTGATGGTAAAAATCTCATTCCGTATGGATCATGTTAGGGCAAGATGGAATTGAACCACCAACCTCCTGCTTGCAAAGCAGGTGCTCTTCCATTGAGCTAGCACCCTTTAAAGAATTAGACTTTTAAATTAAACCTTGAAACTTCATAAATTGTAAATTCTACAACTTTCACTAAATTAAAGTCTCGACAATCTTTTACTAAACAAGGAAAGCAACATCGAAGTTGGAGGTCCCTACCTAATGGTTATGGAATTGATGAAAAGTGGGTGGAGAGAAAATAAATTATGTATAAGAGAATCAATATGTTTAGTTGAATACTCAATTAGAAGTGAAAGTATGAAGACATTTATAATCTATAAATGACCTATAACTAGAAAGTGCACCAATTATTGCAAAGGAAATGTCATAAGTTGATAACATATGGAAGAAGAACATTGATGAAGACAGATGCAATACGTTATAGGCTGAGTGAAAGAAAAATCTCAATGTTGTTGTTGTTTGGTGTCTAGATATCTGAATGATATCTAAACTTTTGCGCAAATGTAACACGGATCTCTGGAAACCATGAATGACATATGATAAAAAAATTATATATATATCCCCTTTACATAAACCAACAAGAAATTTGGAATTTCACAAGTCCACACTGAAAACATGACAGCAATCAAGAAATAAAAGAAATTGACTTGGATAGAAAGCAATAGCTTCACCTTCATTCTTGAGTTGCTTCTGTTTATTTGAATTTGACTCGTGACATTCTCTATCTGACAAGTAATCAAATTCATCACTAGTATTAAATTCATCCGACATGGACTTTTGATATCCCACTAACATCTACATTTTTGTTTCCATGCCTGAAAACCATGGAGTTTCATGTTGATAGTAGAATAAGATGTGTGCCTGCTACTCAAGAACACATTCCTTATTAACCATTGCTACTGACAAAAACCAAAGAGGCAACACAATATCAGCATACACGAAATCCCCTACCGAAATATAATCATAACTTAAGAAAGAAGTCTAAAAGATGTTATTAATTAATAAACCTTGTATTTGGAAATATTATTTCTTTAGATTTAAAAAAGACTATGTTGTACAACACTTTTGTCTATTTATCTAGGCAATTATATCATAACATATGTCATGCAGTAGCAATCTATAGTACCTAAAGTAAAAGGACAATTTTGCTTTAGAAAACAGATTTAGAAAAGAGAGTTGAAAACTATAAGTTTGTCATCAAATCTTTACATAATTTAACAACAAACTAGTTGGAGTTTGAAAATCAAAATCATTCATAGGAAATGAATAGGACAATAGCCAAAGTCATTATTCATACAAATAAAGCTAGAGTCGCTATTTCCATTGCAGATAACTAAATTTTGGGCAGTGGTCTAGCAATTAGAGCTTATTTTCTGGGAAGACTTATCAATACCATCATTTTTTTTCCACAACCTGTTGTGTCTCTAGATCTAGCTCAGATAGCTTTCCATTCTCAAGTTCTACCTTTCAAGTACTGATTTCTGTCTCACCATTTAAAACACAATTCTACCACTCCATTTTATTTTGTTTTGTCAAAAGAATTGGCAGGACCTTTCCATCCTCTATTTTACATAATCAATAACCATCCATCAATGATATAAAGAATAACAGATACACAGCAAAGGCCAAAGATTTTCTTATTGTATACCTATGTTCTAGGACTCATCTGACCTTACTGGTACAAAGAGCTCACCCTAAAAAATTAACATCCACGTGCAATTTAGAAAAAAAATTAAATCAATCTCCAAGTAAACCAATAAAAATATGAACACCCTTTTAATCAATAAAATATCTTAAAATAAAAGTGGCCTAGAATTGAATGTTATATCAACCATGTCAAGTAACTAACATTGAGTGAGAAATACAATCCATGCATATTGGATTACTGAAATAATTGATCTGTTAAAGCTCAAAAACAGATGGCTTAGAGCTAATAAATTCAAATAAATGACTTAGAACTAAGACATGAGGTTTCCCTTTCAACCCTGTTGTTAAATAACTCTTCTTTATGTCACTTACCATTAAATGTTTTTTGATAGTAGGTGGAAGTGGTATTGTAACTTTAACCTCTAATAGTTTGTCTCCAAAACTACTTCTCAAGATATGCTCCATTACCAATATTTGGGGCTAGATAAGATATGTGCAAAAACCATCAACATGAAAATCAAATCTACATCCTTGTAAAAAAATGGGAGGAAAAAAATATCCACAAATTTAAATAGACTATAGGATACCTCATTCCTGCAACATGATTATCGTGTCATGAAAAATAAAAAAATAAATCAGGAGAAATGTAATTTTTGCAAAATTTTGACAATTAAATCTTTTGCATATTCTACGAACAATTGATGAAAAATTCAACTAAAGCTTATTAGCATTAGGATTATAGTAAAACATAAAGGAACCTCTCCAACACATATATAATCCTAAACATAAGTATCTATACATATAAGTATTTATTGAGGACATTGTATTTTGTGAAAATATGGAAGTCAAATCTTTGAAATAACACAATTTATGGTATCACTGCCTTATGAAGTCCACTCATTCGAGTATTTACGAAGTCCATTCAAGAATTTATTCAAAGTTTAAAATTCAAAAGATTAACATGTAGCCTAAAAAAACTCAGATTTGAAAAGGAGATAACCCAAATATATATAGTATATATCTCACATTTATATATCCTAATTTGTAGACATTGAAATGACAATTTTTAGCATACTATTAAGAATTCAACCCAAAATGTTAGAAAAAAATATCGATGGTTATTTTGCTAATATAGAAGTTTTATACATGCATTTATTTAAACAGATAGCTTGCAATGTCAAACATATCGAAGAATGCACACAATACGTTGCATCTTTAGTGCTGGTGTGTGAACTTGAGACAACGAAGTCCAACATTAACAGTTTGCCTACAATATGCACTAGCATAATAGGTGAACAATAACATTGTAGGTATGTGTTATGAATATATGTATTGCATACCAATAAGAGTATGGTTGGAACATTCATGTCCAACCCTTCCAATTTTGCCTATAATTTTCACTGGTCTAATAGGTGAACAATAGAATTGTAGGTGTGCATTCTGTATCACTTACCTAAATCCAACACCTTCAACATAGAAATTTCAAACAATATGTCCAAAACAAGTAGGTAATTTGCAAAATGAAAGAGTTGGCTTGATTGTTTCTGGAGAAGACTAGATTCTTACATTGTTCAATGTAAATTCATGACACTTTTCCAAGAATAGATGGAGCAAAAGGGAACCAAGCTAGAAGGTTATTTAAATAATCCTTACTTAGCTAGGGTAAAATGTTAGCCCTTTTTGTCAACAAGAATAAATGTAAAAACTTTAAGAAATTTGGTGAAGAGACTGTATAAATGTTCTTATCAAACCACTAACGTAAACAAAGATAAGAAATATTGCTTTATGGAAGAGATATTCATGGTAAAATTAACAAGAAAGTGACCTTTTAGCATAGTTAATGCACTAGTGCTCATGTCATAGCGTCCTAGGGCATGCTAGGGACTACAAGGAGTGCTCATGTACATCTAGAGAAGAGGTGGGGCGACATCGAGCTATGGTTAGGAGGACTACAAGTGATGAGGGGAAAATACTTGAGGTACCAAACCTATTGGATTATACCTTGCTAGAAGAGCCCCAAAGAGAGAGTAGTAGGACTGGTGGATGTGGGTAGAGATAGATGCGGATGAAGTAGCAGAGAGTGCTACAGTGCAAGAGACCCCGAGAAACATAAGGCTAGGAGGCTACAATAGTGTGAACCCTAGTTGCAGTCACAAAGGAGCCCTAGCTACAGTCATGAAGGGAGACCTAGACGCCATCTTGAAGGAGATCTAGCCATAGTAAAAAAGGAAGCCCTAGCTACAATAAAAGGCAACCCTAACCGCAGTCAAAAGGAGGCTTAGTTGCAATAAGAGAGAGGCCTAAGACAAAGTCTAGAGAGAGGCCTAAGATGAAGTCAAGAGAGGCATAAAGAAGTAGTCAAGAGAGGCTAGATATACAACAAAAGGAAGGCTCTTATCTGCAACAAAGGAGGCCTTAATCCATAGCAAGAGGGAGGCCCTTATCAGCCATATAAAAGAAGCATATAGTTGCAGTCAAGGAAGGTCTAAAGTAGCACTCAGAGAGGCCTTAGACGCAGTTAAAGGGAGGCCCTAGCCACTGCAAGAAGGATTCGTAAGACAACAAGAAAGAAGCCCTAGAAGTGACATGGATGTCTTATGTCTTTTTGTAGGTAAAACATGTGAAAGAGAGGTTGTTTTGAGTGTTGTTCTTGGGTGCTCTTGAAGGGAGAAGGGAAAAACGTTGAAGTTTAAGATCACAACAGGAAGAGGCATTCAACATGGGTTAAATTAGGTTATTCTCTAGCTATTCCAGGAATACTGAAGGGTTGAAAAGAGGCCGAGTATCTTGCTTGAAGCTTTAACTAGAGGATGAAACTCAACTAAAGGATGACTTATCTAACAAAGTTCATGATGGCCATTTACAATCATATACACATGAGTGAACCCAACTCTTATTATTGGGACTTATGCTAGTGTCCTAATAGGTGGGATATAGAGGACAAATACGATCTCCCTTTCTCCATTGCATTCCTCCACCTTGAAAATCAAAAGAGGACATAATCAATTTCATATACCCATACTTAATAGATATATATTCCCAATCTCTTGCCATCTATTAGTTGCACCTGCTTGAGCTAGGCTCAAGAAATTAGTAAATCCAAAGCATGCATATCCCTACTTATTCTCCACACACCTATGGGTGGATCTCTCTATCCTTATAGTGACAGTAAAAGGGTTTGGGTATGGTAAGGTCTGCTAGCTAGTTTTTTCAACCTTTATATTTACATATATTTTCACCTCGCCTTACCCTACTCTCATATCTATGTTTTCTCAAATTAAACGAACTACACAATCATAAAATTTGTTCTTGTGTGGTATCTCAAAATATTTTTCAAACATAAAATTACAACATACTATCACAAGGAGACTAATCATGGTTTAACAGATCAAACTTGACATCTTACACTAATAATTTCCTTTTACGTGATGCCAGTCTTCTGCCCAGGTTTTGGAACCATGCCTAAAGGGGTGTACCACATGACCAGGGGTTTACACTTCCAGTGAACTTAATTATAACTAATTATGAGAACAAGACAACATTGTTTATATACCAAATTGCTTAAATTAAAGATTAGCTTCTTGTATGAATTATAGTGCATTGATAGAAACAGAGATAGTTTCCAAGAAAAAGCACCCAAAAAAGTAGCAAAAGTCATAGGAGACACTTATTTCACTTCTTCGGTGCTAGTCTTTGAAGACCTCGACCACTATCATCACTTCCACATTCATCTTCCCGCACCTCAAGAGTTGCAGGTACCACTCTGCCCCTGTTTCTTGAAATCTCTTTGATAGGAGTATCTACAGCCTTCTTAGGACAACGAATCATAAGTGGATTGGTTCTGTAAGGAATCAACTCCTCGCCACTTTCAACAACTTCCATCATCAACTTCCAGTCTTTAAAATCAAACTGGAAAAAAAATTGGTTGTAAGAATCTTCTCTAGATGCCATTTCGTAGCTCTGGGAGTATTTTTTGGGACAACAAAATGTTTCCATTTTCATCGACATTTATTTAAACTCTACCATCCTTTACTAGAAATGATAATGCAAAGATGTTTTCTACTTTTTGGGAAAAATGCTATTCTATTTAGAACCAAATTCTCTAATCTAGCTTGCTTCTGTTTTCGTAAAATGTTAAATATGTTTGGCATATTTTTATCTGTTTCTGATTTTTCATCTTCTGGGGACTCTTTCACTACTTCAGGTCAAGTGATTTCTATCGGCTTAGTCTATTTTATCTGTACTATAGCTTTCCTTTGCTTGGGTTCATTATCCATTAGTCCAAGTATAGTGCAAATTCGTACCACATGCTGGAAAATAGAAGCAGCTAAAAGCCTAATATTTCTCCATGATATTCTGGTTTCATCATCATTTCCATCTAAAGACCTGCTTCCATATGCCTGGTCACTATAGTTTCTTAGAATATGACTACTAATAAAATCAACTAGAGTATCACCATCATTGTTTTGTGATCTATTAACAGTAGTGAGGAGTGTGGATGTGAGATCAAAGAGTGTATCAGCATCTATAATTTGCTCACTAGGTCTCCAAACAAAATTGTGCAAGCTTTCCACTTTGCTAATTATAGCCTCAAATTTCCCAGCTTCTGCTTTTAAAATATTTTCTCTCTCCTCAACAATCGAAGTCTTGAGGGGATGATAATGATACCTTAATATACAGTGTTGCACCATACTCTAATTGTTACCGCTACATGCAGTAGCATATTGTTTCTCTCTCGGGGGCTTACTGTGGCCTTGCTGTGATCCTTTTACCCCACAAGAGGAACCTTCCAGTGTTTGACTCAATGTTTCTTCCTCTTTAACTCTAGCTTGGGTACCAAGCCTTCTACCCATCCTTTCTATCACCTGCTTTTGGAGTTGATAGAAATGAAAATAATCAACCAAAGCTGGAAGGAAGGGCTTGAAATTGAGATTTTTGATTGAAGAAATGCCGTGAAAGGGAAAGAGAGCAAGAAAATATTTTCGTGTTGCATTGAAATGAGGGAGGGCAGGAAGTTGTGATTTCTCCTACCTTGAGAAGTCTGCTTTATCATAGAAGAGGCATGAGGGCCCACTACAGTGGATATAAAGTCCCAATACATACGCATTGTCGAATGAAATTCATAGGTGTAGCATGCCAATTAAGCGTGAGGATTGGGAGAAGTGACACATGTGGGAGAGTGGCCATCTTATTGAAAAATTGTATACATTGAGGAAGGACACCATTTGAATATGGTAAGAATGTCAATTATAATGTGGAGAGTTTCCAACACCACTCTCTCATCTACATGAGGGAGTTTACAATTTGTATAGCTTTGTCTCAGTCCCATGGTGAATATATTAGTGTGAGATCCACTGTTTCATGATCCATATGTTGGATGCTTTGCTGAACTTGAGATTCACAAGGAAATCTCTTTAGATATCGAGAACATCTCATAAATTTATTCTTGCAATAATGTTTATTGATGATAAATTGATTGGTAATGTACACATGCATAAAAGAGTGTGAATGATTGAATGGATACTCGGCCTTTCGGGTCAAAATGACCACCTCTAAAGATAATATTTGGAATATACTTTGAGCCTTTCTTTGAAATGGCATCCAAGAAGTTGGAGTGAAGGCATCAAGGAACTCTATATTTTGACATATTCCAGCTGAATTGCCAAACATGCAAGAGAAACTAAAACCAGGGGTTATATAAGTAAGAACCCCAGTGTATGCGAAATCCAGGCTTTTAGAGGAATATTTCCTCATTTAATAATTGGATACGGATGAATATTTATGTTACACTATGTGTTGTTATTGATATGTTTGGATGTTTTGGGTGAACACTTGGCCCATCTTCAGGAACATCCAATAACATTCGAGTCCAAGACATATTTAAAGAGATCATTTACCAAATTAGTTGTCCAACTGTGAAAGACAATCAAGTTTTGGAAGAGATACATCGTAGTACTATCAAAGCAGATTGTGGACCATGTTAGAAAATGGATCAAAAAGGTTTTAAGAATGCCTGCTAAAATTTGACACTTAGCATTATCTTAGCATTTTCCTATCAACTTTCATGGAGGCAAAAAGTGACAGGAGAAATATGCACAATAATGGCAGCCACTAGAATTAGAAACACAATGAATTAGAAAAATGGAATCTATTGCTATGATGACACATGGGAAGATAATTGTTACTCTCAACATGGTTGTATAGGAAAAAAAGTTTTTTTTTCCTTTGAGTATAGTTTATGTATCGTAATGTAGCGGTTCTTTCCCTGCTACAATAAAACAAATATATATCCATGTCAAGGTGAAACAATAACACCAGTATATCTTCAAATGATATGGTCTATGTGTTGTGCTCAACAACTAGGAAAGTCTCTATCGATGATTGTGCGATGAAGCGATGGGTTCAGTTTTCCGTGCCCAGTTGTCAAAGTATATCGATACAAGTGATGAAAAACATATGTTCAATTCCCTGGAAGATATCTTATTTTCATTACTTGTCCAGGATAAATCCATGACCATAGTTGAGAAACATAATCAAAAGAAAATAAATATGTAGTTTATTTAAATAGATGTGGCATGAGCAGAAAAAATATGCACTAAATTAAAAAATGTGAAAGTCAAAGTTCTATATAAAAGTTTTCAATTAAAAAAATTTCAAACAGTTGCCAGGAAGTTTAACGAATGCAACCTCCGAACACTCATCCAATGGCCATTCGAGGAGGGTCGAAGCCATCCATCAATATGAAGGGATATATAAACGTAAATAGGGACTTTGAAGAAGGGATCCCTGGTTTTTCATACCCAAATCTTGCCCGATTATTGAGCAAGCGCCCGATGAGTTAGTGAGGGTTTCCCTTTTGTTTTTGTTTCAATCTATTTTCATGCTTAGATTTTTGGTAATATGATGTCATTTGTGGACCTTAATATATGGCCTTGCACCATACTCTGATTGTTACCACTGCATGCGGTAGCATCTTCGTTCTCTCTCGGGGGCTTATTGTGGCCTTATTGTGATCCTTTTATCCCACGAGAGGAATCTTGCAGTGTCTGACTCAATGTTTCTTCCTCTTTAACTCTATCTCAGGTAGCAAGATTTCTACCCATCCCTTCTATCACCTGCTTTTGGAGTTGAGAGCAATGCATAAATTCAACCAAAGCTAGAAGGAAGGGCTTGAAATCTATGTTACTAGAAACCAGAAAGGGGAAATGAAATGAGAAACGGAGTTTGGAGATTTCACATTCAAGAAATGAGGAGAGAGAAAAACAAGAAAAATATGAAACATACAACCAAGAATTTGTTTCACATTCAAGAAATGAGGAGAGAGAAAAGACTCAAAAAATATAAAACATAAAACCAAGCATTCATCATTAACATTCTCAAATACTATGGTTCATTAGTAGTTTCTCATAGTCTTTAGCTGCTCATATTGGCCATTTATTACTACTTATAGTGTTAAACAAAGCTTCCATTTCTCACATAAGCCATTTTTGAATACCCATGTTTGATCCCCTAGGCTGGAAAATACAATAGTTAAGAAACACTTGGCACCGAATTCATGTTTGATTTAGCCTTTGCATTTTCCGGATGAGTACATGATCCCACATAAATTGTATATATTCTTGGATGTGACATGAGTGGACCTCAAATTTGGGACCTATTGTATCATTTTCAACACACTTATTGGGTTATTGTTTTCATGGTTGGGTAACAAGATGGTGCAGATTGAGTTGATATCCATTGGAGATAGAGCCAAAAATAGAGGGTTGTCTCAAACTATTTCCACTTGCAGAACCATAATTACTACAACATGTGTTTGAAGACAAAATCTAAAGAGAAACCTTTCAAAAATTTATCTTTAATCCATTATAATAGAAAACTAATCTTTATAATAATAAAAATAATATATTTTAAAAAGTAGAGTTGAACTAGATATTAAATTGCTAGTTTGTGAGCAAAAAAATTAACTAAATTATTTAACTACTCATTTATAAAAATATATATAAATATATAGACACATTACTAATTTATAAGAGGGATTTGATCACTTTAGGGTGTTGGTATATCTGAAATTAAGATGGATCTAGGCTAGTATATATTATTTACCATAATTATTGTTAAAGTGTATAATGACTATCTCATATTTCTATTTGCATTGATTACATGATTATTATATGTAGTCATGTTTTATATTAATTATTTTAATGCATCATATATATGGTTTTGTGTAGTAAATTTATTTGTTATATGTTTAAAATTTAGATATTCTTTCTTGATATTAGTTATTTTTTATTAATTTATTCTATTCTATTGGATCGATTAAGATTTGTTATCTGAGCCAATATTTACAATTAACAACTGTGGTTGATCAATATAAATAAGTGAAATAAATTATTAAATTGTGATTTTTTTAATTTCTACTTGGTTAAATATTATATATAAATATCACTTCTGGTTATAACATACCAAACCATTCATTTTTAGTTGTTAAATATGATTATGTTAAAATAACTTTAAAAAAAATTGTTATCACCCATGTTTAGAACTTACCAAACCATTATTTTTTAGTCACTAGATTTGTTTGTATTAAAATAACTTCTGAAAAAATGGTATGGCCAATAGTTTTGTTACATTCCATAGTTTTGTACTTTATATTCATTTACTTTGCTAGTTTTTGCACATGTTTTTGTTAGATTCCATGGTTCTGTATTCAATATTCATTTAATTTATTAGTTTTTTCTCATCAATTTTCTTTCATAAATTAAAACGAGCGAGAGAGACCTTGAAGTCTTGAAAAGAAATTTCATAATCTAGGTATTTTACTCTAGGCCCCTCTTAATGTATTTTTGGTTGTTCGATTTTTGTGGCAAGAGACCCTTTCCACCTAGGGGAATATGTTATAATATTTGGCATTCTAACTAGCCAAAATAAAACAAAATCAAATCAAATAAAAAAATTAAAAAACATAAAATTCTCAAGTGCATAGATTTTTCTTGCCCATGGTTTTTCCCCATGGTACTCCTAACCCATGGTTTTTGTGCATGGTATTTTTCTGCAATGTAGCCTATAAAAAGGCTAATAACTAAAGCAACCTAGGTCCATTTCAATTATGGATCAAGCATTGAGAGGATAAAATCTCTTCACTTAAAGAGGTCTGTAGCTTGAGAGAGAGAGAGAGAGAGAGAGAGAGAGAGAGAGAGAGATTTGATCTCTCTTGATGCTTGAGAGAGATAGATCTACGCTAGTTATTTATAAATGAGGAGTATTTTCTTGTAGTAGTACTCCTATTTGTTTTGTATTTAAAATTGATTAAATGATGGATTTCTATTTTGTATTTTATAAATTTACAATTATGTCTATCACTATTTTTATGTAATTATGAAACTTTCCATCATTATGTTTGTAGTATAGACATATTAATCAATAGCTTGTTGCTCTTAAGCTTTATTATTGCAAATTACCTAACATAATCTCTCTTATCACCAATGAAAAAAGTATTTATGGGATAAAACTATTAATGGGATGGATAATAGATAATTATCATTTTTTATATATTAAATTAATGTCTTTGTTGATGATATTTAATATTATAGATAGCCTAATAGTTGATAAAAGTTTCTATAGGATGGTTTTATCAAATCCTTTTCCAACAATTTGAGAGGTTATAAACCAGACCAATGGAAAAAAAAAATATTGTGTCCCAATGTTTATATAAAATAATTAATTAACTAGAAAAATTAACTAAATTATTTAACTACTAATTTATAAAAATATATATAAAACACATTATACATTTAAATTTATAATTTTATATAAAAATACACATTTTAAATATTAGATACAATCACTAAATGCACTTTTAAATAAAAGCAACACAAAAATAACAAAAAAAATTGTCAAAACTTAACATACAATGCTACACATCAATGACTACAATTAAGAAAATAACATAAATTTAACTAATAAAATCCCTAAATAGTCAACGTTGTTAAAGATATATTAAGCACTATTGCAATTTGTTGTCACTAGGGAGAACACCCAACCTATTTGCAACAAAATTGTTCCTTCAACACCTAAGCTATATATATATGGTTGACTTCCAACCATAGACTATGAAAATGCCTTCAAAAGCTATCAATAAAATCAATACTTTTTATGATTCATGTCGACATCCAATCGGGAAGAGATCCATATTGTAAATGAACCAGATTAAAGTTTTCCATAAAACAGTTTCAAGAAACGAACCATTTTTGGAAAACCCAATTTCTTGCATTAAAAAATGAAAACTACCATATAACATACCGTCTTCAGTACCATTCCATTTTTATAGGGTTTTTTTTTCAGAAACGAAGACTTCCGTTCTGTTTCTGGTAATAGATCTTGAGATTGACATTTCTGATTAAGAACTGCCATGAAATGGAAAGAGAGCATATTTTCTGGTGTGGTATACTACAAAACTACTACAAGAGTTTAACGTATATTTAATATAAATTTCATTGCCAATATAGTAATTGTCGAGCTAGTTCATTTGAAGCTAAATTCTTAAAAAACAAAACCCAAATAACCTAATTTCAAGGGAAAAAGTTCGTAGATTGTTTGAAGAAATTGAAATCGAGAAAGGAATTAAACGAGAGAAAGGGTACCTGTGCAAGTATTTTCTTGGGCTCTTGAAAGAAGACCAAGGCTTCTAATCCTTCCATTATGGTCCAAATTTGTGCAGCGAAAATAGATCCATGTTTTGTGAGCAATCCATTAAAGAGATCTTCCTTAATCTTATTTCTCAAGGAATCCAAATTTAACCATGAAACAATAACTGCTAGTGAATTACTACAATATTTCATGTGAAAATATAAAACAAATTTGCGAATCAATTCTAAGAATGGCAATCGATCTAGAAACCCTAAAAATTGATCCAACGACTAGTACATGTTTCCATATAGCCACAGATCAGATTGTACTGTGCCCGTGGTCTTTCTTATTTTCTTCAACTACTCAACATACATTTCATGTGAAAATATAAAACAAATTTGCAAATCAATTCTAAGAATGGTCATCAATCTAGAAACGCTAAAGATTGATCCAGCGACCTGTACCTATTTCCATATAGCCATAGATCAGATTGTACTATACCCATGGTCTTTCCTTTTTTTTCAACTACTCAAAATTCATTCAAATACAGTAAGGCGGGCAAGAAAACTTGTTCTGGTCTTTCCTTTTTTTCAACTATTCAATATTCATTCGAATACACTAAGACAGGGAAGAAAACATAATGGTCTTTCCTCTATTTTCAACTAATCAACATTCATTCGAATACAATAGGGTGGGGAAGAGAACGCGGAAAACTGATCTTTCCTTTTTTTTTCAACTACTCAACATTCATTCGAATACACTAAGGTGGGAAAGAATAAATTATAATTATAATTATTATTTTTTTATAAATTTTTAAAACATTATATTTTATGAATATATCAAAATGTATGGAATGTATATTTTCTTATCTTATTGTATACTCATTTCAAAAACTTATATATTTTTTTTTCAAAATTACAAAATAATTAACCATGTTGTAAGTTGTAATTTTAAACAAATTTAGATTTGGATTTTATATAATTAAACAAAAAAAACTATAAATATTTTTTATTAGTGTTTAATTATATAATACTAATGTTATGGGTTTCCATGTTATTTAAACAAATGATATTTGGTTTTATAATTATTATGTCAAACTTTAAAGCTAAAAATTATCTTTTAACAATGCAATCTTTTATAACAATTTGGATGTAGTTCATTGTTATGGCAGTAAAAGATGAATCTCATGAGCCAATTTGGTTGTAGTTCATTGTGATGGTAGTAAAAAATGAATCTCATGAGCCTAGTCCCACCCACACATTGGTATAGTTCCATCCAAGGAACCACTGATCTTTCTCCATGAATAGGTAATATTGTATGAAGAAGCACCCTAATGTATGGCATTTCTATTTCCCACAATTGAAAAAGCACCATAAATCCTTCTACATGAACATTTTGCTTCCGTATTGTCGAACTAAACATGGCAATACTTTCCTGTGGCAACAGGAATTTCTGAAACACTCATCCCCCCTATCACAATATATCTTAGAATCTGTCATGTTGGAGTGTAGTATCCCTAGTAAGCATATGGGAGTGTAGGGGAACACAACCTAAAATTCAATGGGAAACCAAGGGGAAAGGTTTGTGCATCTAAGAGGGATACCTTGATTACATACATGTGGTTTTATAAGCTTTTGCACTAATCAAATGTATTTTTGAGGAGGAATTCAGCCATAAAAAAATGCTTGACTGAATTTTCATACACAAGGGTTGAGTCTACTTTGAATTTTGATACTTTTTGTTTACTCACTTTAATGTCATTATATATAACTAATAATTTGCAATTCCTTGTCTCATTTGATATCATTTTATTTCAATTGTGAAGTGACTAAGCCTTGAACCCCAAATCCTCATAGCTAAGATTTACAAAGTACGCATTGCCTCATTTCCTCTCATTTTACTTTAGTTAAATGGAGCAACTATGCCTTAGCCCAAAACCCACACAGCTAGGCTTTGCACACTATATAATCCTCTCTCTCCTTGTTATTGCACTTGGTTTAGATATACTTTCTTAGAAGAGAAGAAATGTCTCACTAAATATCTTACATGTTAACTCATCATCTGATCCCTTTACATTTTCCAAGCATTGAGGACATTAATAAAACTTCAAAATTCAATTTCACACTCATTTGATGTAATCACCATGTTCCATCAATTTCAGGTAAACTCTACAAATAAATATAAGTAATTATGTTGATTTTTTTTGTTGATTCTAAATTAGAAAGTGAGAAAACTGTAGATGCATCCTTATTTTTAAAGTACAATCATCCAAAAAACTCATCAAAGACTAAAGATAGGTTAAAACCTTTATGGAGTGAAAAATATTGTTGGTATCCTCCAGAATAGCACTACTCTCAGAATCTGGGTTTAGATTTTTACCACAAATGCAAGAACCAAAGTGAGAAGCTTATTTTAAAGTTGTTACAAAATGATATATTATAAAAAAAAAATTGAAGAAGCATACAATACCAAAAATTTTTGTATCTAGTATCATTCTAGATAGAGAAAAGTACTTGTTAGGCTATCTATGACATGAGTAAGAATTGCTACCCACCTACTTTCAAAATCATCATGGACGTTTAAATATTGGAAAAGGAATTGATTAGGCTACCTATGACTAAATAAGAGTTATTCCCCATGTTTCCAAACTATCATGTACATTTAAGCTATCATATTTTATCAACATCCTTTCTATGATGCAACACATTACAACTTTCCATTATATTTATGCATTATATGAGTTGATGTACTTGTTAGGTGCATAAATTCCAAAATAATTGTCCAAATACCCATGTTTCCACTAAATTAATTGTTTAAGTAAGAGACACATTCTATTGTAGGAAGCATGCGTCAATCAAACACTGCTCTACTCATAGTTTACAAACCCAACCAAGTTTTCATACATAAACACATTCAAGACTAATCCACAATAACAAACAATGCTCAAAAGAACATTCCTCATCAAATGTATACCAATGCATAAACAATGAGGAGACAAGAGACACATATAATATGCGATCAACTAGGGCCAAAACCTCTCCAACATGAGAGGAAAACCCAAACAAGATCTTCTTCTTATATAGACTTCAATTGACGAATATTAAGACCATGGTATAGACCCTTGACTCAATGACCTCTCCAAGACCAAGTCACAAGCCTCCTTGATTCAACCTCCTTATTTTTCCTTGAGTCAATGATGATCAGACTTATTCCTTCAATAACTTGAGTATCGTTCAAATTCTAGTTCCATGGATCAAATCTGTAGTTCTTGGCCCACTTGCATAAAACCTAGAATGTGTGGTTGACCAACCTTTTGAACCTTGATCTTCTTCACTCGGATGGTATGGACTCTTATTATAATTCAGCATGTAACCTTGCTTATCTTCTTCCTTGATTCAACTTCTTGGACAACAACAAAATATTTGACCTTTTCTATAGTAAATAGTTCTTCCCTCCTTCGCACATTTGGATGTATTAACCCTAAAACAAACCCATAAACAACACCAAAATCTTGTCTCTTTTCTTCCTTCTCTTGGTTGGTTATCTTCGAACTTCTTATTATAGACTTACTTAACCAAATTTGCTTGTCCACAAATGGAGGATGAGCTGCCCTATATATAGTGTTTTTTCCATCAAAATCACATGCTAGGAAGTGCTAAGGAGTGCTACGGAAACACAAGGGACCAATAGGTGAAAATAATGCATGCAAATGAACGATTAAGATTTTGTGACAATAAGTGTTAGTGAGTTCTAGGTGTGCTAAGGAGGGAGTGATAAGGTATGCTAGGTAGTGTTAAGTCATATTAGAAGCCAAGGAAACATGCCAAGATGTGGCAGGTGCTAGGGTGTGCCAATTCATGCCACGGAGTGTTATGGAGTGCCAGGGAAACGTAAGGGAGTAATAGTTTCAAATGCATGGAAATGAATGACTAAGAGTGTGTGACAAGGAGTGTCAGTGAGTTATAGGTGTGCTAAGGAGGGGACAACAAGGTATGTTAGGGGGTGCCAATAAATGCTAGAGTGTTAGGGAAACATGCCAGGGTATTCCAATGAGTGTTAGGGTGTGCCCATGCGTGTCAGGGAGTGTTAGGGAGTGTGACATAAACAAAAAGGAAAACTAGTTCAAAATGCATGGAAATGAACACATAAGAGTGTATGATAGGGAGTGTCAGTAAATTCCAAGTGTGCTCATGAGGGAGTGACAAAGTTATATGCTAGGTAGTTCCAGGGCATGAAAGAGTGCCATGACATGCCAAGGAGTGGTACAGTATGAGAGGGAGTGCTAAAGCATGCCATGTCATGCAGGGAATGCCAACATGTGCCACATAGTGCCAAGGGATTGTTAGACATGTGAGGTGCTATGCCATGTCAAGATGTAAACTATGTTTCTTTGTTGTTTTATGGCCATGGTTAGACGTGAGCCTTAACTTGGTAACTTCTTAAGTGAGATGAGCTAAGATTAGGCATGAGTAGCCTAAGATGAGTTATAGGCCATTCTTATGTGAACAAGGAATAGTATAGTTGTAGCAACTGTAACATGGTCAATATGTTGTAGTCGAGGTAGGACTTGTCTGGTTCCCAAGTCTTAAAACCAGTAAGGGTTGTGAGAGCATGATAGCTAAGGAGTGCCATGGCATGCCAAGGAATGAAAATGTGTGATAACACATGCCAGGAAATGTTAATACATGTCGAGGAGTGTTGGGGAGTGTGAGGGTATCACAAGGGAGAACTAGGTCATAGTGCATGGAAACAAACGAATAAGAGTGTCTTCCAGGTGTCCCAAGGATGAAGTGTATTAGGATAATTTCTTCGTAGGACTTGCAATAGGTAAGCCTATAATTACAATAAGGGGATGGAAAAAGAAATTTTAGACAAAGGGAGACTTTTGTCTAGGAACAACACTATTTTTTCAATGACTTGGTTGGGTTCCAAAGTCACCAAAAAAGTAAGGCTATCTATGAGGGAATGACAACTAGGGAGTGCCAAGGTGTGCAAGGAATTCCAGGAAGTGATAACACATGCAAGAAAGTTCCAAGGCATGTTAGTCATTCCAAGACATGCCAAGTGCTAAGGCATACCAAGAGGTGTCAAGTGCTAGGGTGCGGCGCTAATGCATGCTAGGGAGTGCTAGGGAAACACAATCAAGGACTAGTTTCAATTGCATGTAAATGAATGAATAAGAGTGGGTGCTAGGGAGTGTTAGCAATTTTTGGGTGTATTAAGGAGGCATTGACAAGGTATGTTAGGTAGTGCCAGGGAAACACAAGGAAGGACTAGTTTCAGTTGCATGGAAATGAATGAATAATAGTGTATGATAGAGAGTGTTAGCAAGTTTTGGGTGTGCTAAGGAGGCATCTCTAAAAAAAAATTGTGAGGCTTTGGAGAAATTTTTTTATTTTGGTGCAGACTTGCAATTTTTTGGCAATCTTTTGTCTAGCAGCATAGCAAACTCACACTTTCCTTCTTCCTTAGCGCTCCATATGATGTAAAATTAGGATTTTTAGAAAGTGTATGACCCCATATCAAACACCATTTGACCACTTTCCTATTATGGAGCTTAGGTTTTGAGAAAATTTCAAAAAAGAGACAAAAAATTACATTTCTGCCCCTCTCTTTCCATTTCACTGTGCACCTGGAGACTTCTTGGGTGAGTGGCCATATCTAGGCCAAACATTGGTCATTTTGTGTGAAACAATACTCTAAATACATCTACACTCTCCTTGATTTCCAGAAAAGGCTTCTAATCTAGATTTGGACTTCAGAAACACAATCAAAAATGGCCTCAAACAACTCATTGTACACCTAGAAATTTCTGAGATTTTTGTAATATTTTTACTATGTGATTTTTTGTAATTCCTAGTTTGACTTTCGTAAAAGTAAAAAGGGTGAAGTAAAATAATGTGAGGGGTAAAAGTAAATGTAAAAAATGGGTGGTTAGTATTTATAAGTTATTTTTATGTAAATTTGACCTCATTTATGAGAGAGGTTGGTGTCAAAGTTAATTGTAGAAGTCATTTTTAACTTCCCTAGACATTAGGGTTTGGTTAGAACACCTCATGGAACAGTTCCTAGAGTAATTGGTTCAACCACTAAGAGTGAGGAGATGTTGGTTTGGTCTTTACGTATCAGTTTCTTGGTGATGTAATGGGTTGGATTTCAAAGGAGAGAACCATTGTAGCTTGTACTTGGACATTTCCTGGAAATCAAAGGACATAATTTGCAACTATTATCTAGGAATTCATGTGCAATAAGTTTGTGATCTTATTTTTTCTCTGTTATAGCTTTATATGAAATATATCAATCTTTTCCTTCCATTCATAAATTATTCAATGGTTTTCCTCACATTTTATAAACAAAATGCTTTGCATAAAGCTATGTTTTGATGGAAAAATCATTATGTGTTACTTTATTTCTTGCTTAATGAATTCATGTTTCATGCTCATTAATACCTTTCACTTCGTCTAAATAGTACACTACATAGAAAAACCCTAAGATCCATCACAAAAGTAATGCTACCTTTCTCCTTTTTATATTTTTTGTTGTGACCCTTTGATCCTCTGACCTAGCTAGCTATTTTTTCTCCCTTATCCAACAACAAAACCCTAAATTTCCCAAAACCCACTTGAACCTAGCTATCTAGCCTAAAATCCACTACATTCCAGTCATCTCTTTGTTGTGATTTCATATATAGAGACATCTCTAGTTTGGTAGGACTAGCTACCAAACTAAAAGCTTGGTCTGTGATTACCTCTGTCAATCTCCTCATCGGCATGGGACATTGTGGAGGATAACGGAGGGCATGAAAACTAGGGAGTGCCAAGGTGTTCTAGTGAATGTAATGTTCCTGAGTCATGGAAAAATGTAATGCTAGTTGTAAGGTTATGACTACCAAGGCGTGTTAGAGAATGCATGCCCATGTGCCAGATAGTACGAAGACATGTCAAACAAGATAATACGTTCCAAGTGCAAAGGCATGCAAAGATGTACAAGGGTGTGACAATGCATGCTAGGGACTATGAAGGGAACAAAAGGGAGGAACAAGTTAAACTACAAGTAAATGAGCACATAATAGGGTTAATAAGCCGTCAATTTACCTTTTCCATGAGGGTCATGCTAGGACAATCAACACTATGTGCCAATAGGTGCCAAGTGCCAAGTGTCAATGCATTCTATGTGCCAAATCTTCCTCTCTTTCTTCTTATCTAGTTTCCAATAATTGAGCTCAATTAACTTTAATATTAGAACATGCCAAATCATACCAAGTCATCTCAATGCATTCCAAAGATGCTAATACTTGCCAAGTGCCAACACATCCCAAGTGCAATGTGTGTCAGGGAGTGTGATGCATGCTATTGAGAGGAAGAGAATATCAAAGAGTGGTAAGGTGTGCTAGAGAGTGCTAATGCATACTGAGGAGTGTTAGGGAGTAGTAGGACAACACAAGGGAACACTAGGTCAAAATGCATGGAAGTGAATGAATATAAGGGTGCGTTGGGGAGTGTTAATGAGTGCTAGTTGTCATGCTAAGGAGGGAGTGACAAGGTATGCTAAGCACAGGTAAGGCACACTAGGTAATATCAGGGAATGTCAAGAAGTGTTAGAGTGTGCTAGGTATTTTTGGGGTGTGCTAGCATGTGCCAAATAGTGCCATGGCATTCCAGGTGCTCAAACATGCTAGGATGTGCATGGTGTCGTAGTATGCCAATATGCGTCAAGGAGTTTCATGGCAACAAAAGGAATAAACAAGCTAGAATGCAAGGAAATGAACACATAAGAGAGTTAATAAGTTAGGACTTTATCTTTTTCAAGAGGGGCATGCTAGGCACACTTATAATATGTTTCAATACATGCCAAGTGCCAATGTGTGCTAAGTTCTAATGTTTTTCAATGCAGTAATTTTCCAAGGTGTTCCAAGGCATGCCAACACATGATAGGGGAGTGCTATGCTATGCTTCGACATGCCAACATGTGCTTGGGCATCCTACTCATGGCAAGATGTTCTAGGTACAAAGATGTTCGAAGACATGCGAGGTTCCAAGGAATTTTAGTCTATTGTTCCAAAGCATGTTAAGGTGTGCCATGAGTCTTGAGGAGTGCTAGGTCTCTCTCATTAATAGAATTGATAGAGCTTGATTATGTGTTAAATAATATAGTTCCTACACACACTAGTGGAACTTTATTTAAACTAAATCTTCTAGATAATAAACCTAATAGAGATGGATCATGTGTTGACTCGTAGGAAAACTATATTCTTATGACTTGAGGGAAATGATACACACTAATTAATTCTTAACAAATTGACTGACTGTTATAACCACTATGACCTTGGACACATAATAAAAAAGAATCCAAACAATGGTCTTAAATCGTTATATTTTGACAAAAAATATAGTAACAAGTACATAGCTTCATAAAAAAATCATTGGAATGATCAATGATGACGAACATTTTTTTACCATCACCAAAAGTAACCGAAAAGAGCATTGATGAGGCTCAATAAAATATTGTCACTAGAAGTGTCACCAAAAAGAGAATTAGTGATGGGCCTTTAACGACCCTCACTAAAAGTGTCACCAAAGAGAAAATTAGTGATGAGCCTTAACCACTCTTACCAAAAGTGTCATTGAAAATGGATTTGGTGAAAAACCTTGACCATCACTATATACACTTAGAACAACTATTTTTTAAAGACTGTCACCATATGTGACATTGGTGATGGACCTTAAAGGTCTGTCACAGGCACGAAGCATCATAAAAAACTCATTGGAATGATCAATAATGACGATCATTTATTGACCATCACCAAAATTAACCAAAAAGATCATTGGTGATGATCAATAAAATATCGTCACTAGAAGTGTCACCAAAGAGAGAATTAGTGATGGGCATTTAATAACCCTCACCAAAAGTGTCATTGAAAATGGCTTTGGTGACAAACCTTAAAGGTCCTTCATAGGAATGATCCTCACCAATGACCTATTTTCCTGTAGTGATATCAACGAGTATTGTATATATCATAATTTTATATGAGAATATTTAACACTAAAAGTTGATATTGCAAAAATAGAATATAGAGATCAAACCAAAGTTGACATTGCAAAAACAAGCTAAGACTTTTGATTTATATTTTTGCTATCCATTTCACTAACATACCTTTCATCTTCTCTACCGGCTAGCTAATAAAATATATATTAAAAAGGGGAAAATAAATTCATCATTGGAAAAGGATGAACAAAAGCACAACCATAAGGCTTCACTCAATTAACCTCTAACATATCATCTGTCTTCGTGGCATACTAAACAATACCCTTAATTTTGCAACATATTGGAAAGTACCTCTCAAAATCACATTATTTTACCCCCTACAATTACGAACCCAATACACCTTCCCAATTTGAAAAACCCCTAATTTCACTAGATATTGTAGGTATTTACTCTTTAATTAACATTTTTTATACCGCTTTAAATTTTTTCATTAACATTGAGCTCCATTTTCTATACCTACCAATATAAAAAAGGTCGGAGAGGACGTAATATTCACATTGCTTAGTAATTGTTAAATAAGATTACGTGGGAGAGTAAATAAATTCGAACTCAACTATAGCACGACTAATCTACACTAAAATCAATTGGAATATAAGACTTGGATTGAATGTTATGACACCTAGCAAGACAGGAAGAGGTGGTTGGAATTATTTTCTCCAATGCTCCCATCTAATTACAACCACAAAAACTTGAGATATGATGCCTCTTATGCTAGGCTTATAATTTAAAAATTTTGACACCACCTTGATTTTTTTTGTTCTTCTTTTCTTCTATATCGTATAGTTTCTGAATTTCTTTAGCTTTGTCATTTTGTTGTAGGCTTCAAATTTCAATTTCTTCATATATTGGTACAAGTCTTCCATTGTTCAAGAATGTCCATGTATGTCTTCTACTTGTTCAAAAGTAGGATTATATACGGAAAATTTCCACATGTCATCTTTTTTAGTGCACTCTTTATCATCAATTTTCTGAAATATAATTTCGTGATGTCACAAGAAAGATATAGTGGGGCAGGTTTGAATCCAAAAGTCCTATCTCATCAGTTTTATCATATTTGTTATCCTCTAACCAGCAGTATAACTCGAGGAAATCACAGTCACAAAGAGTCTGAGTTATCCGATAATCCATGTCTGCCAATGGTGTGTGATCTAGGTCTACAGAACATGGAATTAACAGGTTAATGGCCTCGTCCTAGGTATTAGCTTTAGGAGGCATGGTTAGAGCAATTTCTGAACAAAATGGATAAACAACGGAGGCTTACCAGGCTCATAAAAGAAAGTATGTCAGGTGAAAAAGAATAGGGAGGTAAGCAATTGTCGGGATGCTAGTGGGAAGAAGCTCTAGCTGCGGTCGCTACAAGAAATAATGAATAGTAGAAGCAATGAGAAGTAAGGATTGAACATGACAGGATTAGGATTTATGTACACAAAGAGGCAGAGTGTCGTTGGAAATGGTGGAGGGCCGTTACTGAATGGTTACTGGAGAAAATTAAATGAGGAATGGGTATTAAGGGGAAAAGCATTTAATTAGAGCAACGATCATGATAGGTGAGAGACAGAGAATGGCATGGCACAATGATGGAAGGACTCATGAAACATGATAATGGTGAAGGGAGATCAAAAATATATCTTTTGCCTCTGATGCAGTGAGATAAATTTATTATGTTAAGTCTTGGCTTGGTGGTGTAAACCATGTGCCCTTTGCTTAAGGTGTGCTTGTGTGTGCAAGTGTATTAATTGAACAAGTCCAGATTGTGTTTGTTAAAAAAGAAAAAAGCTTGCTGAAAATAAAATGAAATATATAATATAAAATGAACAGTGAAACGATTAACTAAACACCACCCCAACTGGGTTTGCAAACACTATACTTCTTGATGGCTAAACTGATGGAAAATACACTGAAACAGTTAAGATATCTGAATTTCGGTGTGACTGGGATCAAGTGACACTAAGATGCTAGAAAGTGGTGTAACAATAGAAAAACGCTAGAGGGAAGATCGATGCAAAAGTATAGGGAGATGGCTGAAGCACTTAGGGCAACCCATGGGACCTTAAGGGAATGACCAAAGAAGTTTAAATGTGAAACTATGGATGATAGAAACCTATCTTATCAGATCTAAAACAAAATATTACAGATCTAGAAAATGTGTCTAAAAGTGTTGCAGAAACTAAGACTACTCACTGAGCTAAACTCCTCCTAGAAAGGTGGAAGTGTACTAGAAGCCCTAAGGGAAGCTATATTCGACTTCGATGAGTAGAAAGAAGTGGATCAAGGCCTTAGTGGGACGAGACAGAGGTCAGACACCCAACAGACAACTCTTAGCAAAACAGAGAAACAGATCTGAAAAAAACCCTAAAACCTAGAAATTGCAGGTACTAACCTCGTTCTCTATAGGGATCACACTTTTTGGGTTGAAAGGTGCCTTCTAAAGCCCAGATCGCACATTTTGGGCTGAAAACTATGATTTTTTTTTCTTCGAGGATCCCAATTGGCAAATCTCGAAAAACAGTGCTACCTTTGTCGTGGCTGGTTCCTGTGACCTACAGAAACAATCAGAAAGCTTGCAGAAGTCAGAAATTTATCAAATATAGTGTTAAAAACTAGGAAACATTAAGAGAATTGAAAAAATAAGAAACCCTAAGCTGAAAGCCAAAGGTCACCCAGGTTTTTAGATCTGAAGTATAAAACCTAACGGAGTCGCCAATTTGTTGTAGTGTTTTCTTCTTAATGATGTACAAAAGAACCCACTTAATCTCGTGGATGGCAAACGAATTCAACAATATAAATGGCTGCTAAACATTGTAGATCTGCAGCTATTGATAGAAACAAAACCTGCCAAAATTCTCATCTATGCTACGATCATAGTTAAACAATTAAAGAAAGAGTAATAACCCCAATTATCCAATGGAAATCAAATATGTAAATAATAATTTTATAATAACCCCTGTGAAGAGAACATATAAATGTTACCAATCGCCCTCTATAGGATAGGTTCTTGGCTATTCTCAAACATCTTCAGCTTCTGTAGAGTCTCTCTCCTCTGTAATGCACAAACCCAACAAAAATATGGTGTACGACAATGATAATAATCAAAGTTACAGTAGTGAGTGAAACAATGAAAAAATCAAAAGTGAATAATGAATGGAAAACCCTTCTATTTATAACAAAATAGTGAGTAATAATAAATAAATAAATGATTTATTTATCATGTCAATGAATTAGTTAAGGAATAATAAACAAATAAGGATTTATTTAATTATTCCAAAGGGATTTTGTCAAATTTAACAAAGAATAATAATTAATTAGTGATTAACTAATCATTCTTAGAGAAAAATAAGAAAAATAGTGATTTATCTATTTATTTTTCATGATTGGGTCAAATTTGACAAGGAATAATAATAAAATGGTTTAATTAATTATTCCTAGAAGAAAATAAAGTAAATAGTTATTTATTTAATTATTCTTCATGGGCTTAACTATAAATTACTTAACATAGGTGGTTTATTAGGTAATTTCTCACAATGAAAGCAATTTTACTATGGTAAAATTGGCTTTACATGGTGTACTTTAATTCATCTAGTAAATTAGGCTAGTTGATCATTTTTTTGGCAATAAAAATAGGCATCCCTAAAAGATCATTATCATGAGTCTGAAACATACAAGGAAAAAGTTGCATGACATCCATCTCTTTAGAAAAGTCATGGCTTCTTGCCTTCAACTGGTTACCGATGTAAAACACTATTATATCTTCAATATCTGATTGTCAGGAGATATAATTTCCAGAAATCCTTGATGCCTTAGATGGAATTATCCTTCCTCCTATTTGATGTGAAACTAAGGGAGAAAATTGTGTGTTTATAACCATTGGTCACCGAGAGAGCCTTGATAGTTAGTCTCAATTTATCCTCTCAGATATTAAGAATCTATGTTTTTCTCTTTCCCCGATCCATTAAATGTTGTTTATATGACACTGACAAATGCAACAGGTAAGATGGATTATTCAAATACTTCATAGCATTGTCAATGTCAATCAATTCTAGGAAAAGATCTTTCTTTTTACTCCTTTCTCAATGTCACATCACATCCTTTAATATGGAAATTTTAGGACAGGTGGCTTCTATCATGCTTCACAAAATATTTTTTAGTGGACGATTCCATCATGTTAACACCATTGTGTCAAAATATTTATGTTTCAACCAGGAATGGTTGAACTTAAATTGGTGTGCCTAACACATACACTGACTCAACCATGCTAGGATGATCAAATAATGATCAGAAATATTGGACAATATGACCCATGACTTTAATCCCTTTAGCGATCTAACCATTAAAACATGGAAAACAAATCTATCTAATCTCTTAGATATGCCTTCTGATCCAAATCAACCATTGCACCATGTAGGGCCAATCAAAGAGGGCATGATGTCTTTTAGAAAAAATAGATTGAAAAGATCCTTAAGAAAAGAACCCAATGGATCCATCTTATGAGCACCCATAAGGTTTCATCAGGGCCTAGCAATAAGTCAAAATATTCCTCCAAAATAAGTGAGTTTAAGTCTAGTTTTCCACTTACTACAAGATGCTCCCATAATATCTTTTAGCCTGAATATGGTTCATATAATTTTGTGATCAAAATACAAGAGGGGGGAACACTTGAACAAACTGACAAGATTATCTCGACAAATGAACAAAAGTATTGAAAATCAATTTACTGGAATCCCACATGGCTGCTTAACCACCAAAGAGACCAGATGCACTGGTTACACAAACCATCCATGTAGGAACAATTTCAAGATGTATTTCCCATGCTTTCTCACAAGATATCATCATCTCTTAATGGAGAACAATCAATTACCTTTGCAATTCAATGGGACTTCACACGCAATGACATTTAGGGCCCACACCCAACCCTCTAATATTGAGGGACAAAATGGCCATGACGGTGGAAGAGAAATGGGTGAATTCTCTCTAAGGATCCATGACGCAGAGTGATCTATAATCAAAACCTCTTTGGAGAAATAATCAATGTCAACCTATGTACGAGAACCACCTCCACTTACATAAATGATGGTTCCAACATCTGAGGAGTCTGTGAACAGAATGTGGTCTTCTTGTATTAGATTCCCTTCCTTTTCCTAGTGGTCACATTCGATCTCACATTGGGGCTAACTAAAGAAACATGGGATTGAAAGAAGGAATTTTTAATATTTAGTGGTTCGAAAACCACCGACTTTAAGCATAAAAACTCCTCTCAATGAAAAACTATAGACATGTGTGTAGATTGAGTACCCTAGAAAGTGTCAAATTCAGATGAGAATATTGAGCAACATTAACGAAGGAAGATGTGACCTCCATAGCCTAACAAGAAGAAACATAAAAAGTAAGGTCAGACCCCCACCTCTCCCCTAGACATGTCTATTTGAGAATAAGTAGTAAAGAGATAAAATAACCCATACAATGAATCGAGGGATTGATATAGGAGGGTGTGTTCAACACATGCAAATTGTGTGCAATATTTGTAGTTGATAAAGAATAATAGACATTAGAAATTGGAACATCACATGAATAATATTGAGTGGAAGATAAAATACCTATACCAAAGGCATTGAATGTGTCCCTCTTATCAAGGATGTCTTGGCACATAAAATAATTTGTCTCAAACAATATTTCCCCACTAAGAAGGAATCAACATACCAATAGTAGTTAGTTGAGGACATGATGTGATCAAGTGGCCAATGCCATGACACCCCAGGCATCTGATGGGTAGACCCCAATATTCATTGGATTGACAAAATAAAAAGGGGACCCGAAAGAGGATGATCTCATCCACCAACCTGTAAATGTAATAGATCTCCACCGACACTGAAGCCATTCTCTCATCCTCCAACATGGCAGTGTAATAGATCCCCACCAACACCTAAGTCATTCTCTTTTCCATATGACCAAATATCCCCTAGTCCTAAAAGAAGAATTTTCTAATGGAGTTTGCAATAGGCATGATCGTTAGCCTCCCCTCCCGCTAAAAGAAGAATTGACCAGTGCAGTTTGCAATAGTCGTGATCGTTAGCCTGGTCCAAAGGTCTCATTATAGGCTTGGTAACTTGACCCAAATAATTTTTCATTGGCAGACCTCTTTGAATGTGATAAATCCTGAATGCCACCACTACAAAGCTAATAAGCTCTAACCCAAAAACAGGGAGAGGCCGAGATAAGTTCCACATCCACAAAGTTGAGGAGGTGAAAACAAATCCATCCATTGAAAAGGATGATAATTTTAGGATGATATTTCAACATAGGCATCCAACATTTATGAGCCCACTCTTTAATCTGTTATCCCACCATCCATGAAAACTCTGAGTGACCTACAAGGGCCCTCTATTTTAACTACTCCACATAGTCCTAAAATATATCCATGTGTATAATTAGGGAGTGTATCTCTTTGGAACCCTTAATGGCTTTCTATGTGCCCTTGCCTATAGCTTTAGAATGGACATTCAAAACTGATTTTATCCTAACATATCCATCACTAGAGCCTCGACCACCTATGGCATCTAGATCTAGCACAATGTGTGTTTTGGAAACTATGTGTTCTATGGGAGAACTCCTTTGCCTCCACAATAACCTCAATCAAATCCTCCGAGTATAATGAAGAGGAGAAATGCATGTCATGTCATCTCCATTGTCAACCCACCAGAATTAGCAGGCCCACCCACACCATAAAAAATTCCACCTAAACATTACAGAAATGTGTCATGCAGGTATCCTAGAAAAAGCACACTATGAAAACAATAAGAAAGAAAACAACCATAATGAAAAATGTCAAGACGGTTTAGAGGTAGTATGCATCGTCCAACATGATGACTTGTAGTAGGAAGATGGAGATAAAGTCCAAATAGCTCAATGTGGACATCCAAACACATTAGCAAAGAATAATAGAACATGGCCACATGTAAAAAGAAACAGAAGGTAGGCCCATCATGGAAAAACATTCTCTAAAAGCCAATAGAAGAGTAAAACACCCTCGAACGGAACTAAGAAGGCAACTTCCTCAAATCTCTGCAGGAAAATAAAAACTGATTATAGAATATATTGAGAAATAGGTCCCCACCGCCACTTAAACTGGAAGAATAAATTAGGAAAGCAAGCCACATCCATTAGGAATTAGACCTTAGTATAGAAGAGAAAGATATAAAGCCACATTACCACAATCATGTAAGAAGGATCCACCTCAAAAAATGCTCTACGCAAATCTCAACTTCTAGACAAGATACGAAGAGGCGTAGGAGAAACCCTAGAAGTAAAAACATTAAATCCTCCATAAAAGCCTATAGAACCCTCAGTCAACCCAGTGCCTCGGACATCTAGAAGTGAACGACCACATAAATTGGATGATCAATGGTATACAATTCCATTAATAAAGTCACCAATCCTTTCAAGGCATTCTGTAAATTCAAAATATCATCCAACAACAATCTGCACGTCAAAACCTACACCAACACCACAATCAGTAGCTCTAGCAACCAATCCTCATGGTGTTAGATAAACCTAGATCAACCCTATAATCAGTAGCTATAACAATCAATAATCATGGCCAACACATCAAAGTATCATTCTTAATATGATCCATGGTAAAAACCAACCATATAAATAATAAGGATTTGATAGATCAACCAAGAATCCGCAGTAAAAAACAACCATATAAACAACAAGGATCAGATAGATCAACCGATAAAGAATATTGATGAAGCATAACAAAAAACCTTAGCAGAGTACCAAGGCTATAGAAGGAACAACCAACACCAGGACCACAAACAACAGAAAACGAAGACCATAAATAGCATAACCAGAATAATCTAAGAAATAACGATCAAAACAACAACCTACTATTAAAATTGAATGCCATTAAAACCCACGAATAGAACCACTCTAAACCTATCGCTTGAATGAGCTCCGTCTGGAAAGAAGGAAATATAACACTCAAAAAATTGAAAGCATCAATAACCAACCGTAGAAGGATCTCCATATGACCAAGCAAGACTTGGAGATTCTAGAAGAAAACCACACTAAAACCATCACTAGTACGACCAACACTACTAGCCTAAACCTCTCCAACCAAAACTCATCATCCTCTAAGACCAAACATGTAAGACCTTATCTTACACAACTACCTGATTACTTCCTTCATGCTCATGGTGGAGCTTATCTGTGAGAATCCACGCAAATTTCCCACCTCAACTCATGAGTTTGTCATGACATTATTTGTCTTTGCTCATGAGTTTGTCGTGACATTTTTTGTTGTGTGTAGAGAAATCCCTTCCACCTGGAAGAGACCATGAGTGGTAGTTTTTTGAGATTAGGGGATAGGAAGTACCCGAATGACTCAATAGCAAACCGAGTGATGAAAGCTAGTTACTGGAAAGCTACGGAAGAATAACATAAAGTCACCTTTCTTATGCACTTAATTGGACTTAAGAAAACTCTTGTTTTACAAAGGACGTGCCACTATATAAGATGGAAGTTTAAGACATTTTTTTAATACGAATTTTTTTTTTTTTCTTAAACACTTAAATTATTATTTTAATTATCTTAAATCAAAAACTAAGAATATTTTATTGTCTTAATTTAAAAATTAAGATAAAATAAAAATCAATGAACTCTCCTCTCATGCATTTATTTATTTAAATAACAACCAAGTTTTCTACTAGTTCATCTATTTGTAACTACCACCTCCAATGCCCATCATATTTGCATGCATTTTCCAATAGGGCTACAAGGGTGAAAGCTATGGTGTGAAGCTAATATTTGGGCTTATATGTTTTTTGGATGTTGTCCTTTGTTTGAAAATTCAAAAACTCAAATCTTATTACAGCAACTAGAAATTATTCTCCTAATTGTTAATTAAATTTAACAATCTATTTGTTGTTTCCTAAAGCAAGAACTGAACAACTCACATTGCAATATACACAAATAAAACTATGGAAGAATAAATGATGGAAGAAATGCTAACACACAGACATAAATTTGCATAGTTATTTTTGGGAAAGTGTCCCCGGAAAAATCCAACTTGGGAAAACTGGTGCAACAATGAAGATGCTAAACTAGTATGCACCCCAATGGTAACAGGATGTAGTCTCAGCTCAAATGTTGAATCAGTAGTAGTATATAAACCAACTTACAAATCTATGATTGGCAGTCTGCTTTATCTAACAGATACTCGAGCAGACATCATGCATGCAGTAGGAATAGTTGGAAGATTCCAAGAAAATCCAAAGGAATCACACCTTCAAGCAGTCAAAAGGATTTTCAAATATCTTGAAGGAACATAGAATTTTGGTTTATGGTATCCTAGAGATACAGACCTTACACTTCATGCATATATAGATGCAGATTGGGTAGGAAGCGTTGATGACATAAAAAGAACTAGTGGTGGTATATTCTATATGGGTTCCAGATTAGTGTCTTGGTTAGCAAGAAACAAAGTTCAATTGCATTATCTACAACTGAAGCAAAATATGTGGCTGCAGCATCTTGCTGCACACAACTCCTTTGGATGATGCAAACATCGCAAGACATTCAGATCACATGTACTCTAGCCATCTCCATTCTATGTGATAATACAAGTGCCATCAGTATTTCATAGAATCCATCCATGCATTCCAAGACCAAGCACATAGCCATCAAATATCATTTCCTACATGAACAAGTGCTTGAACAAAAGGTAAAATTGGAGTATGTTCCCTCTAAAGAATAGGTTGTTGATATATTCACTAAACCACTAACGAGAGAGACATTTGAATATCTCAGACATAAGCTAGGAGTAGTTGATGCATCATCCTGTGGTTAAATCCTATATGTTCAGAGAAAGGTGGTTATATGCAAGTTTAATGAAGCGTAGCTGCATACATACGTTGGTTTCTGTGGATACAATCGCGTATATGTTGGTTTGAAGAAAGGAAGTGGGCCAGACTCAGGAAGAAAGGGGTTTGATATGGTTCAGTGATTTATCTACTCTGCTTGATGATGGTAACAGTCTGTGGATGAATGTGGAAATATGTTGGCTCTCATAAGTTGTTGATAGCTTGCTGCATATCTGATTAATAAGGATGCCTTAATAACTCTTCTATTATATGAAATGATAAGATCTAGCAGTAATCATCTAGCACATGTTCAGGGGGAGCATATGCATCTAATAATGCATTATGGGCATTATCTTAGAAGATCTTGGTACAGATTCACATAGTTGTTTTTGACTCAGGTGGAACAGGTTCAGGGGGAGAACATGGTTGCTAGTCTAGATGCTGCTTGGCAGATACTGCTAATGATAGTTGTTGATAACTATCATGGTCTTGTTTAAGATATTTGGTCTCTGTTATATATGTCATGTATATTTTTTTAATGAAAAGGTCATGAAAGGACCTAATTTGTTACCCCACTATTCATGTGATGGATGATGTAATGTTTCTTGTTTTGACATGTATAAACAATTGGTATATCCCCACTTGGTTGGGAGATGGATGTATGTATGAGTCATTGGTGATAGGAAGGTCATTTATGATGTATGTATAGAGTCATGTTCTTCTTTTAGAACATCTTTTTGCAGACCTTGCTTATATTCAGGGGGAGCATGGACTTGATCATGTTGCTCAATCAATACTCTTTAGCATATCATAGACTTCAGCATGTACTCAAGGGGAGCATAACCCTTTTCCCTCGATGACGAAGGGAGAGAGTGACTTGGGGTTTCCATCAAGTCCAAAGGGGGAGATTGTTGGCATTATGACACAGGTGTTGTCCTTGATGGCAACTCACTCAGATGACAGATCACAGTTCAGCAAGTTAACAACACAAAATTTTGATCAGAATGAAGAAAGAGAGGTATATGCAGGTTCACCATTGGCCAAACCATGTATACACGCAGGTTCACTATATACAAGTCGCGTATACGTACACATGCACTTTCACAGAATGCAAGTTGCATATATCTTGGAAAACTAAGTTTTGGTCCAAGGTATTTGGTCCATGGTATTTTGACCCATGGGATTGGTCCAAGGTGTCTGGTCTACGGTATTGACCCCAAGTATTAGGTCCAAGGTATTTTTCCTAAGTGTTTTTGGTCCATGGTATTGACTAAGGCCTAAGACTATAAAAGGAGGGGAATATCATTAGGCCAGGGCACTCAAGTATTGAATATCTGATGAAGAGAAAGATCTAGTGTACAGGTTATTAGGTTATGGTGCATAGCTGGATCTGATCCAAGGATGAGCCTTAGCACTTAATGAAGGATATGATCTAATGATGGGTCAAGATCTAAAGAATTGAAGTGAAGTATCATTATGTGGTTTGATCATTTATCTAAATAATTGGTGCATGTTGTAGTCTATAAATATGATGATCTGGGTATAACTAAAGTTTGGAATTGTTGTAATTTTTAAATCATCATTTACGGATCTGTACGTAGGTTTACTTTAGAAAAGGCACATATACATGCTTTTTCTACATATCAAACAATGTATACATCTTAGATTTGATTTGCAGATCTATACACAGGTTCACCTTGAGAAAAGAGCTTGTGCACGTAGTTTCGACACATGGAAGTAGCGTATATCTTATAAAATATGTCTTAGCTATTTCTGTTTGCTGTTGTAGTGTTTTGGATTCTAACTTGGGTTCTGGTTACTATGTTCTGGTTACAACATTCTAAAAGATCAGATTGAATGGTTGTCAAAGTGATTGATTGATTCAGTTATGGTTGGTGCAAAGGAGATTGGTTGATGTAGATATATTTGATGATTGAATGATGTTATTGATGGATCCAGTCTGAAAATTTATGAAACGTGGTCCATGGAAGAAAATAGAAGGTTGTAGCCTTCTATAGGCCAGCACCTACATACTAGTAAACATATAAGCTAGTACAAGAGCTACAGGGTAGTAGCTCTCTTCCATAAGAAGATGGATAACGAGAGAAGGTTGTAGCCTTATACAAGTAGAAGCTTGTGTACTGGTATAAGTCTACACCAGTACAAAAACTGTAAAAAGAATTTTCTTATTATTAAAGAAGATAGAGACAATTGCAGCAGGTGGTTTTCACCCACATTGGGCTTCCACCTTATATCTTGTGTTCATGTGTGTGATTGTCTATTCTTTTTATTAAAGATCAACATATGATGAATTAATTGAATCATAGGTTTGCAGGATATACGCTAGTTGCCTTAAACACAATTGCGTATACACGTGAGTTCATTTAACTGAAGTAGCGTATATGAATCTAATTATTGAAATGAAAAATTGTTTGACTTGTTAATACTGATTCATCCCTCCCCCTCTTAGTATTATCTCGAACAGGAAATATTAAAAAAATGATTAATAATATAATTAAGTCATTTCTAGGTGGAATTTGTAGAAATGCTTTCTAGGTTTTGGAGGTCTCATGTATTCTGTCCTCTCCACAAAATTTCAGGGCTAGAACAGATCTGACGCTACAAAAACTTATATTCCCTCGTAGCGAGTAGTGTGTACTAGTGCTCTACAGTACATCCTATGACAATACCTTGTCTCTGCATCATATCTTGTCACACTGTTGATGTCAGGCCATATTACCCACCAACCACTATGCAAGTCTGATATATGTTGCATCTGTCTTATTGTTGACCCTCCTGAAATGCTGCCCACACTACATCTGCACTACAACTCCTTCTCATCTATAGATGTTTGAACTACAACAACTGCAACTGAGAAGCATCAACAAAACTCAATTAACTATGACTAGTATAATGCATGTCACACGAGTCTCTAACTGTTGTTAGTATCTACACTGTCACTGAAGAGTTTGTGCTGCTACTGACTTTCTACTATGCCAACTACACTTTTGTCAACTCTGCACTGTGCTCCACAACATCTGATTACTACTTGTTTGTGCACCTATCACTCTGGAGTCTCCGTATCAATTGTCACCGATCCATCTTTCTACTCAATACTCTGGGCCCCATAGCAAGGTATTGATCCGTGAGGTGGACTCCTCAAGGATCCTACCCATGTCACTCCACCTCACTCCTAGAGGTATGTAAACAATCATAGTGAAATCCGATCTACTCATATTGTTGTTGCTAATGCTTTTGCACTTCTCCTACACGTATTTCAATAATGAATCTCATATCCTCATATGTTGAAGTACTAACTTCCATAGAGCTTCTTTCTCTAAAACTAGAATCCCTATAAGTCTCAATCTCGCTATGTGAAATCTCTATGTTCCCTCCTCACAACTTGGACTATCCTCCTATACTAGAAACTATGTTGCATAGCTCTGCACTGAGAATCTTCTCGCTGGAACTACACCTGCATCCTACAACAGGGTAATTTGCACTTCCTGTGTCACTACATTGAGCTCAATTCTCACTTCTTGTGTCACTACATCTAGTTGTTCAACTCTTTCCTAGGTACTGACTGCAACTTTATTTGCAACTATCTAATGACAAATTGTGTCTACTGACAGTGAGCATGCTACTATGATATTGTGGACTCCTGTAGCAATGGTGATGGTCCCAATGCAACAATATGGAACTAATTTGGTTGATATCCTTATTGCACAACTCTGGACCCTACCCACTTGGCACACCAGAGGCTCATACTACTCCTTCATAAGGATCTAGTGCCCCACTATCTCCTTTCAAGCCTAGTCCTTGGCTGAGACCCATCCTTTCTTTGCAACTCACACTTCCTTTGGCATCTGCCTCCGACAACTAAAACTTGATCTCCTACCCATATATGCATTATGGCGAGCTCATATGACCTCCTCTAGGAATCTTGTATGGCCATCTCCGCAAAGCTACAAAATTTGGAAACTCAATATTTGATCCAAAATGGGTCTTGGATAGACTTCTAAGTCTAAAGTGTTCCTCACAGACGAAAATGAAATTCCAAGGATGCTCCTAGAAATAGTCCCATTGTGTAGATATTTTCATTCTAAATCTACTACAAGTTGAATGGGATAAAATGGACTTTGGATGATGAAGTTATCGCAGAAAGAAGATTGCCTTTGTCCCTTGGAAATTAAGGCATTTCTTCTAAAAATGGCATAAAAGGCCTTATATGAAAAATCACATCTAAAAGGTTAAAAGGGCACACCAAAAATATTATGTTCCATAGACTAAACCCTTATCAGATCTGTGAGATGTATCGGATCAGAGCAATGAAGGGATAAAGGCCTGGCAGGACGACTGGGCAATTACAATTATGCGAAATTGTAATTGGCGATGATCGGATTGGCGGGTCGGGTCGGCACAGTCCATAGTCGATGGAAAGAACCCCCGGGCTGTAACAAATGTGATACATGATGAAGCAATGGGATGATGTGCGATCTCACAACAACCATTGGATTGGGAACAAAGATCAATGGTTGGGATTTAATCGGCGGTCGAGAGATCGGTGATCCCCGATACAAAGGGTCGATGCAATAGCGATATGCAATGTGATATGGATTGTCCGATTGAGAATCAAATCAACAGTCTAGATTTAATCGGTGATCAGTGATCCCCTATAATAGGGCCAATACGATTGCGATTTCGATAGTGATAAGCGATAAATGGTCGGACCCGACAGGATGATAGACCTGATTCTATAATTTTTGAACTTCGGGAATCATATTTTTCAATGTATTCCCGTTTATTTGTGATTTTGGCCAATCCACCTAGGTGATGCGATATACTACTAATGGCGGGCCTGGTAGGGTTTATAGTGGTGATTTAATGGAATTTGAAGTCCAGATTTCACGTCCGATAGTGTATTTTCAGAAAATCTTTGTGTATTCAAATTTTTGTCCATTTTCGAGTTTTTGCTAGGAAAAAGGCCTCGATCCCTTTGTAACAACTCCTGATCGTTGTGCCACACTGCAAGTGGGCATTTTGTATACAATGATGCATTTTGGAATGTGTAGAGCCACAGAGCCATAGAGCCAGATGGCGAGTTGAAGAGATAGAGAGTAGAGAAGTCGCAGAACCGCAGAGGGATGACTACACGCAGAGAAATGGCTGGGGAAGTTGCAGAGCCAATAAAATGCCTCAAAGAAGTTAGAGAGCTCAATTGACAAGGACGTTGAAGATTGTTGTAGCTAACGTGCAAAGAGGTGGAGGTTGCTGAAGGAGAGCTATTAGCTATGAGAGCGAAAAGCCAGAGAGCACGATTGGTAGGTAGCAAAGCCGCTAAAGGTCACTGGAAGGTTGCTAAAGATTGCTTGGAGGTAGAGCAAACCATTGATGCATGTAGAAGCTAAGGGAGAGCTCAAAGAAGCCAAAGACAAAGAGCCAGAGCCAGAGCTGAGAGCCAAGAGTTAGAGCCAAAGTCGAGAGCCAAAGCTAATGCTAGAGCCTGAACTAGAGCCAGAAAGTTGAGAGCTTCAGAGCCAAGGATAAGATGGTGTTCTAAGCCCATTGTGTTCTATGTAAACTAGTGGAGTTAAGTGTTGATCTTGTAAAATAACTACTGCCATAATCCTAGAGAGCCTAGTTGAGTTGACTAGAGCTCAAGGAGACATAGCCCAAGAGCTTTGGGTGAACTCCATATTAAACATGTTGTCTTATGTGTATGTTATTTGTTGTAATATTTTACTATTATATGTATGCTATATAAGCATAAACAACAAAATTTTAAAACACATAAATAGTCAAAAATAAACACTAGAATAGACCTTATTTTCAAGCACATTATTAATTCTGCAATTGGTTAATCATTTGGGTCTTGGGAATATATAAGCTTTGAGAGTGGGAGAGGTTCTTGTAAGCTTGACAACCAGCCTTTAGTGCCCCATTTTTAGATTGAGTGGTATCAGAGCCTAAGATTGGTTAACCCCACCTTCAAAAGGTGATACCAAAGCTGATTATACCAGAAAAAGTGGTATCAGATCAAAATGCTTGATTGATAGAGCAAAGATTGCTTGTCTAAAAGGTGATTAAACAGTGAGAGCTTGATTGTATGCTTGTTTGTACATTGACTATCATTTGATTTTGCAGAGGTGAAGGGAAAGCTATTGATAGCGTAGTCCAGGAAGGACAACAAGGAAGAAGGGATGAAGGCATTCTTCTTATCTCAAAGGACCTCAAAGTAATCCTTGAAGCACAAGATTTTTATTGCAAAAGGTTGCTTAGATAAGCTCTTTATTAATATTGTTGGATGTTCTTTTGTTCATTTGCATAATGACAACTTCTACAATTGAGTCCTCAAATTCCTCCTTCATCATAAGATTCTTTGATGAAGAAATGAAGCAAGACATTTCCACCATGATGGAAAAGGTGAGAGAAATTATGAGGATGGAAGGAAGAGCAACATACCTAGAGAGCAATTGAATTCCGTGGAGAAAGAGAAGCAGTTGCTTTCTAACAAATTGCAGGAAATGGAGAGGCAACTTCATATTGCAAATGTGAACCTAAAAGGGATGCATGAGTTGGAGTCAAAACTTTTTGTCACCAAAGAAGCCTTAGTCAAGTATCAGCTTGAAGAAGAGGTAAACCATTCTAGTTTGTCTTCAAATTCTTCTAAGAATTCTTATATTGGTTCTTTTGAAAGGCATACCAAAGGCATAGATTCCAAGCTAATGACCAATATGGGCTATGAGGGAAAAGGCTTGGGTAAGCATTTAGAAGGTATTGTTGAGTCAATAATGGTTGAGGAAAGGCCTAAGTATTTGGGTCTTGACTATGGACAATCTTATGGAGAGAATTCCAAAGCTGCCATGAAGGCCATTGAGACAGTTCCAAGAAAGAGTTTCATTTCATGTCCTCTACCTCATGACTGTGAAGATTGTATTCAAGAGGAATGCAATAGCTTGAAACATCATTTGCAGGATGCAGGTGTTCAAAAGCACACACTTGAACCAAAAAGTTGTTGAAACTCTGAAAGCCTTGAAGAGATTGATGGTGTTACAAAGGGAGGCACTTATTCATTTGCTTCACCTCCTCATGAAGGCAATAAACGTGAAAGAGAAAGTTATAAATCTGGTTCTAATCATCTTCCTTTTGATTTTGCAAAGCATGATAAATTTCCACATAGATATGGGAAAAGAATTGCATGTTCCTTTTGTGGTTTGGATATCCATAATGTTTCTAGATGTTGGAAGAGGATAGCCACATGCAAGAAACTTTTGAAGGAAAGGAAGCAAGAAGCCAAATGTCCATTGGAGAAGGAAAGTCATGCTGTCAAGAGGATGCACATGTGTTGCACTTACTGCCATAAGCAAGGGCATCTTGCTGAAAAGTGTTGGACTCTGAATCCAGCAATGCTTCCACACAAGCTGAAGAAGGTGCAAAGAGAAAATGGCAAGAATGGAAAGAAAGATTCCATGGTTGATGTGTTTTAGGATGGTTCACATGCTGATGTTGATGTGTAGACAAAGGAAAGACCTTTGAAATGGATCGATAAGAAATGGTTAGAGTTCTTATCCGATTAAGATTGCATGTCTATTGATGCATCTATTTGCATTTCTTTCTTAATGGAATGCAATTTGCAAGATTTTACCAAGAAGGTGAATAGAGAAGTTGAGTAGGAGACTCACTTTGTTGTTGCAACATTATATTTCACTTCAACTTCGAAACTACAGTGTGCTTAAGCAAAAGTTGAAGGATGAAATGCATGCATGAGAATGTTGTGCATGAACATAGGGATGTTGATGATTTCCTTGTTTTTGAAAATGTATGTCTAATTAACTTGCAAGGGTTGATTTCTTTGATATGCATGTGATGCAATGTTGATTTGGGAGAAGTTAACTTGGTCTCCAAGATGGAGATAATGATGAAGTGTTTCATCTTTTGAAAAAGAGCCCTAAAGGTCTTTTTCTGCATGCTTGAGTTGAAGGGTCATTTTTTTTAAAGGCATGTTTTGTGGGATTGTTATCTAGTCCATAATTTGTATGAAAATGTAAGGCATGTAAGTGTTCACAAGATGTGAAATATGTTTCTTTTATTAAAGTAGGAGTTTAAGCCATCCAGTTGTTGTCTATATTTCTATTGTTGTTAACAGTTGTCATTGACAACTTGTCAAATAGGTGCAAATGAAACTTTTGTGGAACATATTTACTTCACATTTGTTTGAGCCACCTTGGATCAATGATTAAGGAAAAGAAGTTCAAACCACCTTTTGTAACCTTCTCAATGGGAGTTCTGCATGAAGTCAAGGAGGAAAACAGGTCTTCCCAAGAGGACCAACACATCTAGGAGGGAAAGTGGTCAAAGACTTCGGTTCAGATACACTATGCAAAGGCAAGTATAGGAGGCTAAACGAAGAGGGTGTTGTTACTCTCATTTACTATTCAGATCAGTATGTCAGTGTTTTGGAGACCAAAAGTTCTTTAGTGGGAAGGCGTGATCTAAAATGGATCTTGGATAGACTTCTAAGTCTAAAGTGTTCCTCAAAGTGGAAAATGAAAGTCCAAGGATGCTACTGGAAATAGTCCCATTGCATAGATCTTTTCATTCTGAATCTACTGCAATTTGAATGGGCTAAAACGAACTTCGGATGATGACATTATCACAAAAAGAAGATTGCCTTTGTCCTTTGGAGAAGGATGCATTTCTCCTAAAAATGGCATAAAATGCCTTATATGGAAAATTGCGTGTGAAAGGTTAAAAGGGCGATCCCAAAATATTATGTTCCCCATCCTAAACTCTTATCGGATTTGTGAGTTGTATTGGATCAGAGCGATGAAGGGATAAGGGTCTGGTGGGAGAACTGGGTGATTGTGATTATGCGACATTGCAATTGTCGATGATCGGATCAGCAGATCAGACCGGCACAGTCCATAATCAATGGAAAGAACCCCCAGGTCATTACAAATGCGATATGCGATAAAGAAATGGGTCGATGTGCAATCGCATAACAAAGGGATCCCCGATACAAATGGTCGATGCGATAGTGATATGTGATGAGATACAGACCGTCTGATCAAGGATCAGATCAATGGTCTAGATTTAATTGGCGATCATTGATCAAAAATCCATGGTAATACAACCAATGCAATTGCGATAGTGATAAGTGATAAAAGGCCAAACCCATCGGGATTATAGACCCGATTCTATAATTCTTGAAGTCCTAGAATTCAGATTTTTCAATATATTCCCATGTATTTGGGGGTTTTGGCCAATCCAATTATGCAATGCGATATGCAACTAATGGTAGACCTAATAGGGTTTATAGGGGAAATTTAATGGAATTTGAAGTCTGGATTTCACGCCCGATAATGTATTTTTCAGAAAATCTCTGTGTATTGGAATTTTTGTCCATTTTCAGGTTTTTGCCTAGAAAAAGGCCCCGATCCCTTTGTAACAACTCCTGATCACTATGTTTCACTGCAAGTAGTCATTTTGTAGACAATGATGCATTTGGGAATGCACAGAGCGATAGAGCCACAGAGCCAGATGGCTAGTCAAAGAGACAGAGAGCAGAGAAGTCGCAGAGCCGCAGAGGGATGATTACATGCAGAGAAATGGTTGGGGAAGCCGCAAAGCTAGAAAAATGGCTCAAAGGAGTCAAAGAAGTCAATTGACGAGGTCATTGAGGATTGTTGTAGCTAATGCGCAGAGAGCTGGAGGTCGCTGAAGGAGTGTTGTTAGCTATGAGAGCGAAAAGCTAGAGAGCATGATTAACAGGCAACAAAGCTACTAAAGGTCACTGGAAGGTTGCTAAAGGTCACTCTAAGGTTGCTAAAGGTCACTCTAAGGTCAAAAGAACCATTGATGCACACAGAGGTCGAGAGAGATCTCAGAGAATCTAGATCCGAATAGCTAGAGCCAGAGCCAAGAGCCAATAGTCAGAGCCAGAGCCGCGAGCTAGAGCCAGAGCTAGAGCCAAAGCCAGAAAGCCGAGAGCTTCAGAGCCAGGGATAAAATGGTGTTCTAAGCCCATTGTGTTCTGTGTAAACTAGTGGAGTTGAGTGTCGAGCTTGTAAAAGAACTATTGCCATAATCCGAGAGAGCCCACTTGAGTTGAGTAGAGCTTAAGGAGACGTAGCCCAAGAGTTTTCGGTGAAATCCATATTAAACTTGTTGCCTTATGTGTTTGTTATTTACTGTAATATTTTATTGTTATATGTATGTTATATCAGCATAAACAACAAAATTTTAAAGCACATAAATAGTCAAAAATAAACACCAGCATACACCTTATTTTCAAGCACATTATTAATTCTGCAATTGGTTAATCATTTCAGTCTTGGGAATATATAAGCTTTGGGAGTGGGAGAGGTTCTTGTAAGCTTGACAAGAAGCCTTTAGTGCCCCATTTTCAGATCAAGATTGGTGAAAATAAACACAAAAATCTCACTCTTTCTTTTTGCTCAGCTGTTAGATCTGCTATTCTCACTCCCTTCTCGAGTGACATTATATTTTCACAAACACTACTATCTGCAATTGGAAATCAAACTTCTTGAGACTAGAAGTTCCCTGAGGAGAATTTTCCCTTAGTGTGTGCTCTTCTTCCACTCGATGCTAGCTCTGCTCAAATGAACTGCTCCAAAAACTATTGCGTGTAGCTAGAGGTTTACTTTGCAAAAATACTAAGTTGCTCCCTCTTCCTCTAGAATCCCTCGATCTGGAGATATGGGGTTCTTTTGTCCCTATCCTAGAAAATTGAATCTCCTTAAGACATTCGGCCTCTTGGCTAAGTGACTACATTATCCTATAGGCTTTTGATCTGTTTCCTACACTGAACAATGAAAATCCTTCTTTCACCACTATTAATCTCATCAGTTGATCATCTATGCTATGATACCATGAAAATTCAAAAACCTAAATCCTATTGAAGGAACTCGAAATTATTCTAGTAATTATTAATTAAATTTAAAAATTTATTTACTATTCCCTACAAAAAATATTGAATAACTCACACTACAACGTACGCAAATAAAATCGCAGAAGAAATAATTGCTGGACAAAATGCTACCACACACACATAAATTTACACAATTATTTTTAGACAAATTTCCCCAGAAAAACCCCACTTGGGAAAACTATTGTAGCAGTGAGGGATTTATTTTATTATGCAACACTAAAATCTAAGTACATCTATGGATGCCCAACTGGCAATCCAAATATCAAGAAAATATGGCAAATATATTCCCTATGCAACCTTGACACTTGCGCTTCTTGCACTCATTTTTCCTGCACTTGCGTGTTCCTGCACTTTCACGTTCCTGCACTCACACGTTCTTGCACTCACGCGTTCCTATAGTCATGCGTTCCTACACTCGTGTTCTTATAGTTGCGTTGATGTATTGGGAGTAACTCAACCTATTGCTACTGCCACTCTGGATCTGCAAATCTTCCTCCCGATCATTCTCCTTGCCCCTCATTGACATCATGTCCCTCTCTCGCTCAAACTCTATTGATGCTAGCTTGATCTGCACAAAGAACTATTTCTCAAGTGTACTCTCCAAGTGCCCATCGATTTCTTATAATGATCTATTGACAATCCAACAACCAAGATTAAATCTTAATTAATGGCTAGGATTAACTATAATTCGATCCATGTGAGTTTCTACAACTTTCACACCTTGACTTAATTAATTATGATTCATCAACCATATTCCCTAAGTTTAAAGTTAAGAAATATTAAAAACCTGGTTAACAATCTAATTAAGTCATTTCTCAATGGAATTTCCAGAAACGATTTATGAGTTTCGGAAATCTCATGTATTCTAGCCTCTCCACAAAATTTCAAGGCTATAACACATCCTATGCTACAAAAAGTAATACTATGCACACCGATTGTTTAACAATGAGTGGTCTCATATCAATGTGCAAGGCCTATTCTTGAACATTTTTACAGTCTACAGGGCGAGTTTGACATCATTCTTACAGTCTACAAACTCAAGGCATTGTAGAGGATGACATCAAACATATGAATGACACATATTTGTTTACATTTTATTTTATAGTTTCAATGAGTTAATTACAATGTTGAAAACTGACAAACTATGAGACTAAATATTATATTTTAGTTGTGGCTATAGTCCACCTATTTGTATTATTTGTATTCATGACATTGAGTGAAGTTGGAGCGAAGGGATGAGATATTGATGGATAATAAGTTTTGTTCCATAACCATGTTTAGGTAGGCCATCTGACAATGCACAGTTGGATTTGCAAGTGTAATTTGTTCCCTTCGCTATAGGTTTCGAGGAAGAGGATGAATTGGGCATTATTTGTTTGGTGCTTCAATGAGTGTAGCGTAGTTAGATTGGAATTAGTGGATTGTGAAGAAAATTATCTACCTATAGCTAAGTTAAATACAATTAGATTGATGTGCTCTTTAGCTACGAAATATAAATGGAAATTACATCAGCTAGACTTTAAGTCTACATTCATGAATGGGAAGCTAAAAGAAGAAGTATATCTTATCTAGCTGGAAGGGTTGGTTAAAATCATGATTTTGGGCCAAAAATCATGATAGCAGAAAATCAACTTCACCTTATTCATTTAGCTTTGGGTCTAGGATTGTGGCTTTGAGTAGTGAGAAATATTTGGCCAACTATTTCTTTGTCATCCACTAAAGTTGAGTACAAAACTTTGTGTATTGCTAGGTGTGAAGCAATTTGACTTAGGTGGATTCTCAAAGATGTAGGAGAAGTAGATAAATCACCAACCATTATCAAGTGTGACAATCAAAGCACCATCAAGCTATGCAACAATATTGTTTACAACACAAGATCAAAACATATTGAGACACATTTCATTTATGAAGGAAAAGATGTAATTCAAAGAAATTGATTTATTCTATTGCAATACCAATGGAAATATGGATGACATCTTTACAAATCCTCTTGGAAAGGAAAAAATTGACGTATGTAGGAATCAATTAGGTGTGGTAGAAAACACATTTATTCATTAAGGGGTAGTGTTGGAATAATGGAGAAATCTCTAAAAGATTCTCCCATAATTAGATATTGTTATGTGTTGTTACCACCCTTTTCCTTGATTAGACTAAGTTGGCCGAAAGTTCTTATATTCTAGAAATTTGTGGAAAGCATAATCTAATTATTTATATTATAATATATTATATATATATAGATATAGATATATATACTTTGGTGGCCTCGTGAATACAAGTGAATTTTGTGGTGGTCACTTTAGTAAGCAATTGTCTCACTAGAAGGTTGCATCCTTCTTCAATTATGTCTTTTTATTTCTTTGTTAAATAGGACCCAGTCCCATTCCATTCAAATCCATGAGATAAATCAAATACCATCCCATTCAAATCCATGAGATAAATGAAGGGGAAATCAAAACTCGCAGAGAGCATGGTGGGAAAAGATGATTATCAATTAGTAAAGAAATCATATTTATTTTAGCTATATAAACCATTTTTTAGCTTTGCTCAACCATAATTTAATGGCAAGGAGATTGCTATTTATGGTGTAATTATGAAGCCTAACGAATTAGAAAAACATACACCTCATTATGTAGATAAATATGAGATGGATTATTTTTTTAACACATCTAAATATCGATTATATGCGAGTGTGTCCTTATCCTAGACTCTCAATATTATGAAGGATTCAACGTTTATTTTGAAGTTTCATATTGGAATTTTAATATTATGGACTCATTCAGATAATAATGTCTTTATTCTAGACTCTCAATATTATAAAAGATTCAACGTTTATTTTCCAAGTTTTATATTGGAATTTTAATATTATAGACTCATTCATATAATAATTAAAAACAAAATTTAATTCTCCAACACTGCTAATTTATAAATATACAACTTTTCATTAAATCTCTCTCATAAAGACGGGACGGTTTTATAATATTAAAATTCCAATTTGAAACTTTAAGATAAGCATTGAATTTTTTCATAATATTGAGAGTTACAAATATACAACTTTTCATCAAATCACTCTCATAATGACTGGACGGTTTTCTAATATTAAAATTCCAATATGAAACTTTAAGATAAGCATTGAATCTTTCCATAATATCGAGAGTGTAGGATAAGGACACGCATATAATCAGTATTTGGATGTATTAAAAAATAATCCATCTCATATTCACTTAAGTTAAATTTTAATTGATTTCGAATATGTAAAATTTTAAATGATAAATATTTGACCATTCAATAAGAAAGTACTCTTTAATTTAAATTTTATTTTATTTTATTAAGTTAAATTTTAATGGATTTCGAATATGTAGAATTTAAAATGATAAATATTTGACCATCCAATAAGAAAATGTTGATAATATTCTTAATTAATTTTATTTTATTTTCTTAAGTGGGAAAAAATATACTTGTTATTTTATTAAAATCAAAATATACGTATTATTGTTTAACTAAATTTTTCTGGATAAGGACACGCATATAATCAGTATTTGGATGTGTTAAAAAATAATCCATCTCATATTCACTTAAGTTAAATTTTAATTGATTTCGAATATGTAAAATTTTAAATGATAAATATTTGACCATTCAATAAGAAAGTACTCTTTAATTTAAATTTTATTTTATTTTATTAAGTTAAATTTTAATGGATTTCGAATATGTAGAATTTAAAATGATAAATATTTGACCATCCAATAAGAAAATGTGAAAATATTCTAATTTAAATTTATTTTATTTTATTTTATGTATTTAGTAGGAAAAAATATTATACTTGTTATTTTATTAAAATCAAAATATACATATTATTGTTTAATTAAATTTTTCTGGATATGTCTTTTAAACTGGAACAAAAACAATCACACATAAAACCAAGAAATCCCAGAGATAACAACATTAAAAAAAAAATATGTTAGCATGTACCCAGTTTTTTTTTCCTGTTATCACTAAATGTCTAATAAACTAAAGTAATGCTTCCTTTGATTCTCTGTGTACATCACTATTGTGTTCCCTATAAATATATAAGACCTCCCACTTTTCCTGAAATTAACAAATTCTTTAGTGCCGCTATTGAAAAATGTACATTTACTCAATCATTTCATTTGGGATTCAATAATTTTTTTTATGGATTTAAATCTCAATCACATTTCAGGTTTTCCTGGATATTTTTGACGATACAAAATCTATTTATATTAAAAAAAAAAAATATATATACAATTTCTTAAAAATTTATTTCTAATCTTTTATTATAAAAATCTATAATAATAATATTCGTTATAATTATATTGCTCTATTTAAATGTAGAAGTAACAATTACACAATATAATACAGAGTTTTAGGATTTTAAACATCTGTAGTTTATATTTTTTGAGTTAATTACTGGAGAACCCACAATAATAACTATATTTTATCAAAGTTTCAAATCCGACAAAGATCTATCATCAAAACTATTTCTGAATATCAATAAAGAATTATAACTCTACTATTTCTGAATATCAATAAAAAATTATAACTCTGAAACTCACTAAATTGGTATTCAGTTCATCTTTAGATATAGATTTAACAATTACACAATATAATAAAGAATTATAATTCTGGAGCTCACTAGATTGATATTCAGTTGGGCTTTTGAAAATGTTAGTATATTGATCCTTTTCAACTGCCCTTCGGTTTTTTCAACTCTTACAAATTCCTTTTAAACACTATAATGATATGTAATACTACTCATTGCTCCAACCATTACTGTGGTTTTAACGTTTCTTGACTTTTCATTGAGCCAAATTTACACTGCTCCCTTTAGATATTTCGTTAGCCATTACAAAATATAATAAACTTGAAAGGGTTAGTATGTTGATTTTTTCAAGCGCCGCTCAGGTTTGTACAACTATTACCGATTCTTTAGATATGACATTAGCAGTTACACAATATAAATAAGTTACATAATATACTAGTAATAATTTTGTACTAATTTATTAAAATCACAAATTTAATGGGTAATTTTACACAATAAGAATATCATATAAGTTCTTTTAAGATACTAAATCTATATACGGTATTTAAATAACACAAATGTTGGCCGTGGGTAAAGATTGCGAAACGATGAACTCATTGGTGCCTAGATTGGCATTTGATGAAGATGCTTCTATTTAAGATACGTATATCCGCCATGAAAAGCATTCCCACATCTCCAGTCACCATTTTTTATAACGTAATCAAACCGAGAAGGATTCACGTTATGATTCTTCTCTTGTGCTTTAATGATTACGAAATGATCAAAATTCACGGCACGCCTGACGTGACTAGATACATCCAAAAAATATGTTGAACGCCCTTTCGCTGCCCTAAATAAGATGTTGAATGCCCTTTCGCTGGTCTAAATAGCCCTTTCGCTGGTCTAAATAAGATTTTGACCAATCAACATCATTGCTTCCTTTGATAAAGGAGTAACGAACCCTGTTCGATGAAAACATTTGGAATCATCAAATTGCGTCTTTTTAAAGAAGTTCTTCATTTTTAAGAGTAGAAAGTCATTCAAGCTAGCGCTCATCACGGAAAATTTTAAGAACCCCTAAATTTATAAATATAATAAATGGGCGAATCTCCATTGTATATAGGAAAAATGGAAGGCGATTTTATCAATAAT
>APFE031114355.1:288398-305049 GCA_000404065.3 Pinus taeda
ATCGATTTCATAGCTGTCAGGTTCTTGTTTCTGTGACTGCTCCAGGTTCCAATATGATTTTTCCTTCCTCTTCAATTTTTGGCAATATTGTTTGAATTTGGATCTTTTGCAACTTTTGAATAAGTTGCCATACTTCTTCATCCTTCTTCCATTCATCCCTTGCTTCATTTATCCAATCTGGTTGGATAATAGAAACAACACAAAACAATGCTTCCACATCCTCATCCTTGAAGAGTCTTCCCATTCAGTAAGGTCACCATCGTTTAAGTGCATGTAGTATTGCACTATTAAATTTTTATTAAACTTTAATATCTATATATTTAATTGTAATTAGTGCATGAATGAAAATGGAAATTATGCATAAAAGTAGGGAATGGAAAAAATAAGCTCACATACATGCACACATAAAAAACAATATATGCTCTCTAGGGAACCCTTTTGGGAGAAAACCTAGCTGGAAGGTGAGGCTACTTCCCTCTCTTTCTCTATCTAGAAATATGGTTTTAGGTACAAAGAAGTAATTCCTATGGTTCGTCGTTTGCAATAGTGCACAATGTTAGGTTGTGTTATATTCTTTCCACGACTAACCCCCTAGTCAAATCGGGGCATTAGAGGGGGTTGGTTAGGCCCCTTCTATAGGATCCGAGGCAACACCCCACGAAAAATTTATTTGCACCCTATATTACGTTTGTGAACCAACCTATGGCTTTATGCATGGTTTTCACACATGGTTTTGGTTGCGATGGTTTTCGGTCCATGGTAGTGGATTATTCGGCATGTATATATATGTATTGTAACAATTGAAACGAATATAATGAAAAATCAATCTGGAAGTCCCTGTTTTAGGATCCAGGGTAAAATCTCTGTTTATATTTGTTCTATGTGTTATGCTCTCACTATTGTTTATTTTCTGTGTTTTAAAATTCATATGCAGGTAATTTCTATACGAGGTTAAAACCTACATTTGTTATCGAAGCTGTTTTGGCTTCAAAGGGATGCCTTTGCTTTTGAGGGGTTTTGCTTGGGTCTATGGTAGACCCTGTTCAATGGGAGATTTGCGGGATCGATTATGGTTCTGAAAGAATATGGTGAGCAATGGAAAGATATAGATCGAGAAATTTAATGGTGAGAGTTTTGGGTTATGGAAACTCAAGATGGAGGATCTGTTGGTAGATAAAGATTAGTGGACCATAATAGATCTGGGTACTAAACCAATGGGAGTTTCTGATGAAGAATGGAAGAAGTTGGATCGGAAGGCAAAGAGCACAATACGATTGTGAGTCTCAGATTCAGTATTGTTGAATGTATCATGGGAAGTTATGGCTAAGGCTTTATGAGACAAGTTAGGTACTTTGTACCAATCTAAGTTTCTCGTGGATAAAATGTTCCTAATGAAAAAGCTGTATAACCTGAGGATGAAAGAGGGAGAAATGGTGACAGAGCATCTAAAAACATTTAATACTGTGGTAATTCAATTATTATCTGTTGATATTAAAATTTCAGATGAAGATAAGTGCATCAGTTTGTTGTTTTCTCTACCAGATTCATGGGATAGTTTGTTTATTGCAATAGGTAGCAATGCAACTACCTTACAATTTGATGAAATAGTCTTATCCTTATTGATGGAGGAGATGAGAAAGAAAAATATGGAGATCCTGAATGGTGATGCCTTTTTTATATGAGGAAGGTCCCATAATAGAAACAAAAATAGGTCATCGAGTGGGAGATCTAAATCTAGAGGGAGGCCTAAATCTCCAGGAAAACCTGTAAAGGTGTGCTCGAAATGCGGAAAGGAAGGGAACTACAAAAGGGACTATAAATCTAAAGCTCCTGACAAAGGAAAGGGATATGATGATGCTCCTTCTGTAGAGGTGAAAACCTCCTCATATGAAGGTGGGGATGTGTACTTGGCTTCTTCAAGTACACATGTAGATGATGAGGCATGGTTGATTGACTCAGGTGCATCCTTTCACTTCACTCCCCATAGAGAGTGATTCTGTGAGTGTGAGAAATATGATGGTGGTGATGTCTTCTTGGGGGATGACAGGAAAGCTAAAATTGTTGGTCGCAGAAAATTTAAGTTGAATTTGCAAAGTGGAAGGATTAGAACACTTTCGGGTGTTAGCCATAAATCTTATTTCTATAAGCAAGCTGGATGATGCAGGTGTAAAAATAGTGTTTGAGAAGGATACCTATAAGATGGTTCGGGGAGCACTGGTATTGATGTGGGGAGTTTAGATTGGAACTATGTACAGGCTACAAGGTAGCACTATTGTTGATTGGTGTAACAGTTCTATGGTTCCTGAAAATGGAGCAGAAAATCTAGTGGTCTCTGGAGAAAATACCATGCTATGGCATCAAAGGCTTCGACATATTAGAGAGAAGGGCCTTCGAATACTTCATTGTAAAGGTATGGTAGAAGGTATGACTAATATCTCTTTCGATTTTTATTTCTATGAAAATTGTGTATATGGGAAGCAGAATCAGGTGAGTTTCCCGTTTAGTGGTAAGAGGACGAAACCAGTATTAGAGCATGTGAAAATTGATGTGTTTGGACATGTGAAGGTTTCATCACTAGGTAGGTATGTGTACTATGTATCATTTATAGATGACTTCCTAAGGAATACATGGATATATTTCCTTAAAAATAAATTTGAATTCTTTGATGGATTTAAATAATTTAAGGCTCTGGTGGAAAACCAGACAAAGAAGAAGATAAAGGTGCTGAGGATAGATAATGGTGGAGTGTTTTGCAAGAACAAATTTAAAGAATTCTGTAAGAAGTGTGGTATAACACGACAAAAGACTAGTCCATACACACCTGAGCAAAATGGAGTTGCAGAAAGAATGAAAATGATGTTGATGGAAAGGGCAAGAAGCATGCTCAGTGGTGTCAAGTTAGGACAAGAATTCTAGGCAGAGGTGATGGAGACTGCATGTTACCTGGTCAACAAATCACTTTCATCAACATTGGAGGATAAGAATCCACAAGAGGTATGGACTGGTAATAAACCCTCCCTTTCACATATGAGAGTATTTGGATGTGATGCATATGTACATGTTCCAAAGGAGAGAAAAAACAAAAATTGATAGTAAATCTAAAAAGTTCATCTTTATTGGGTATAAGGATGGTCTAAAGGGTTATAAACTTTGGAACCCAGTAGAAGGAAGGTTGGTACAGCTGAGATGTGGTGTTCAGAGAGGTGATAGATGTTATTAAACATGAAGTCCAACGAAAGGAACATGAGAAGATAGAGTTTGAGCTAAAGGAGGAAGAATCAAACTCTACATCAAAAGAGGAATCAGAAGATGAACATCCGCAAACTCCGGTTGTGAGAAGATAAGTTCGACAATGAGGACAGCCAAAAAAGTATAGTCCATCTGCTCTGTATTCAAATTTTGCTTTACTTATTACTAATGATGATCCCAGAACTGTGAAAGAAGGAGTAGATTCAAAGGATGGCAAACTCTAGAAAGGGGCCATGATTGATGAAATGGCATCTATGCACAAAAAGAGGCTTGGGATCTGGTGGAGTTGCAGGCTGGAAGGAAACCCATTGGCAGCAAATCGGTGTTTAAGAAGAAGAAAAATGTAGAAGGAAAGGTTGATAAATACAAAGCTCGCTTGGTATCAAAAGGTTATTCCCAGGTGTCAGGAATTGATTTTGGTGATATTTTTTCTCCTGTTTCCATGGTAGCTTCTATTAGATTACTTTTATGAGTTGTTGTTGCTTTTGATTTTTAGGTAAAACAGATGGATGTGAAGACAACATTTCTTCATAGGAATTTGGAAGAGGAGATCTACATGAAGCAACCTAAAGACTTTGTGGTGAATGGTAAGAAAGAACTGGTATGCTAGTTAAAAAAGTCTCTGTATGGGTTAAAATAGTCACCAAGGATGTCGTATCAGAAATTTGATACATTTATACGGGGACATGGCTTCACCAGAAGAAAAGCAGATCATTTTCTGTATTTTAAATTAATTGGTGATCGTGTTCTTTATTTGGTCTTGTATGTGGATGATATGTTGCTGGTTGGAAATGAAAAAGAAATTATGCAGGATTTGAAGACCCAATTGTCCTCCAAATTTGACATGAAATATCTTGGTGCTACAAACTATGTTTTGGGCATGGAAATTAAAAAAGATTGGGCAAACATGAAGCTCTGGTTAAACCAGAGGAAGAATGTCAAGAGAATACTGCAGAGGTTTAATATGCGGGATAGTAAATGGGTGAAAGTTCCTATTCTTTTAGGTGTGAAGCTATCTACTGAATAGTGTCCCAAGACACAAGAAGAGGAAGAGGACATGTCCCGTGTTCCATATGCAAGTGCAGTCAGTAGTCTGATGTATGCAATGGTCTGTACTAGACCAGACATTGTACATGCAGTGGGAGTATTGAGCAGGTTTATGTCAAAACTAGGGAAGGAGCACTTGACAATAGTGAAGCAGGTTTTCAGGTATTTGTGTGGCGCTAGTGATTATGGTTTCTGCTACCAAGGAAGACTAGGATTGCACAGAGTGTTGGATATTTGTGGGTTTGTTGATGTAGATTGGACTAGAGATCTAGATCAGAGAATATATACAAGTGGTTATATTTTTAAGTTATTTAGAGGTGGATGAGTAAGAAACAATCTGTAGTGGCACTATCAACTACAGAGGCAAAATACATGACAATCATTCATGCAAGCAAGGAAGTTGTTTGGTTGCAGAGGTTTTGTTCAAGTATGGGGTTAGTACAGGGAGATATAATGATAGACTGTGACAGCCAAAGTGAAATTTTCTTAGCAAAGAACCCTGCTTATCATTAAAAAACAAAGCACATTGATGTCCAGTGTTACTTTGTGAGGGATATGATAGAAGGCAAAAAGGTGTTGTTGGTAAATGTGGACACTTTGAAGAATACTACAGATGCATTCAAAAAATCTGTGAGCTCTAATAAGTTCTCTTGGTGTAGAGAAACAATGGGCATTGCAGGGGTGGATAAATGACTAAGCTCTCTTGTGGAAAGAAAACAACAAGTGGGATAATGGTGGGTTGTGTTATATTCTTTCCATGACTAGCTCCCCTATTCAAACCAAGGGGTTAGAGGGGGGTGGAGCCAACCCTTCGTTGCATCCACTGCGCAGCGGGGGTGAGGGGGTTCACAAGGGGGTTTGAGGGGGCAGTTAGCCCCCCTCTACGATGTCTTTGGCAATGCCCCGGGGAAAATATTTTTGGACCCTATATTAGGTCGGTGGACCTAGCTATGGTTTTGTGCATGGTTTTCGCACATGGTTTTGGGAACGATGGTTTTCTGTCCATGGTATTGGATGCTTTGGCATTTATATATATGTATTATAACATTGAAAGGAATATAATGAAAATTCATTCTGGTAATCCCAATTTTGGGATCCAATGGACAATCTCTGTGTATATTTGTTCTATGTGTTATGCTCTTGCTACTGTTTATTTTTTGTGTTTTAGAATTCTTATGCAACTAATTTCATGTACAGGGTTAAAAGCTACACACAACTCCTTTTTATGTGCTCTACTTCCTACCTCTCTTGGCTATATTTGCTCAACTATGAAACAAAATTCTCTCAAAATAATGGAATGCCTCTTCCTCCTGATGGCTCAATTATAACATTGCCCAATAGCCTACTAGTCATTAATTTTGACTACACAAACTCTTAAGTAGAGTTACAATATAGACTCTTCTAGAGAATATTACATAATAGCCATGTGGCTAGCCCATTTTCCATGAATAATGGGGGTTAACACAGCATCCTCGAGAACTATAGGTGTAAAAATAGGAAAGTAAAATTCTTAGTGTCAAATCTATATGTGTAGAACAACATGAAATGGTGTTGCATTTGAGTGGAAATGTTTTACTCCTCAAAAAGCTCCTGGGAGGTTTCAGACCCTGTTTCGTCAAACTGGGTCACACCAATAAAAATGGTCTCGTGAGCTCATTCCTCCACCTTTTCCACTCCAAATGCATTAATATGAAGGAAAAAAATAATCGTCCAATATGGATCACACCTCCCCATTTTGGGAAGCTTTTGGTCGCTAAAAGCTTCTAGAGAATGAGGTGAGGAAATTTTTCCTCAACCTTGTCTTTGGTGTACCATCTAGCTTTTCCTGGATGTTGTCCCTTCATTCTAATCTGCCAAAGGTAGTGATGCCCCTCTCTTGTAGTTCTAGACCCATTTTACAAAACTGTATCTTGTGTCAACTCTACATGAGCATATGGTGCCAAATCCTCCACAAAAGTTAGGACTTGTTCCTCTTCCTGATCTAGCATGGAAGGCTCATAGAGTTCCAAATTCTCTACATTCACAACTGAGTAAATGCACATATATGGTGGTAAACTAATTCGATAGGAATTATCACCCACCCTTTCCAGTATCTCAAAGTGACCATACCTAAAATCCTTGATTTTTTTACCAGACCCCTGCAGCTTCTCCTTGTTCAACTGTAACCATACTCTATCTCCCACCTTCAATGAATTCTTTCTTCTATATTCATCATTCCTAACCTTATACTTCTCATGTGACTTATGTAATGTTTCTTGTACTTGTAGATGGATCTTCCTTATCTTATCTATACAAATTTTAGCCCTCAAAGCATTTCTTGTAATATCTTCCCTCAGTTATCCTTGCTTCCCATATACAATATCCAAAGGTGAGGGTGGAAAATAACCAAAACAAGTCTCAAATGGGGACTTTCTTGCAGAAGTGTGGATTGCTCTATTGTGAGAATGTTGTATGTATACTAGATTTACATCCCAAGTATTCAGATGTTTCTAGTTATATCCCCTTAGAAGTTGCACGAAAGTCTGGCTAACTACTTTTGTGTGTGGATGGAATGTTGTAGATCTCTTCAATTGTGTGGCCATCTTCTCCCACAATATATTCCAGAATGCAATAAGGAATCTTGTATCGATGTCTGAAATGATGCTCCTTGGTTTCCCAAAGTACACCTAGACCTATCCAAAGAACACGTTTGTTGTGTATTTCACGCAGATGGTCTTTTTACATGCAATTAGAACACACATCTTGCTGAATGTGTAAAATACCATGAATAGGTAGTCATGTCATTTACTGGTTTTTGGTAAACCTCCCACAAATTCCATGAAGATTCTTTCCCAAGGATGATTAGGTATAGTTAAGGGATTATATAGACCCTGTTAACCATTTCTAGGCTTTCTTGTATAACAAATAATTCATTCTCTTTTGAACCCAACTACCTACTCTTGCATCTTGGGCCAATACACATACTTCTGCAATTTAACCAAACAATTCCTTACACCAAAGTGCCATGTAACCTTGGAGGTGTCAGCCTCTTTGACAAGTTGCAAGTTCTTACCTTTAGGAACGCATAGCTTATTGAGCCTGTTGAGTAACCCATCCTAGAGATGGTATTCAATTATGTTGTTTCCATCATGAACATGACTCTGAATCTGCAATTGTTGATACACCTTCTCAAAGTCCTCATCTTTTGAATATGCCTCTCTGTATGCATCATGGGTGAGTGGATCCATCTTCATAAGAGTCCACAAAGTTGTGATCTTTGATGTGGATGGCCTTGACATCCTGTCGACCAAATTGTTTTTATTTCCCTTCTTATATTTTATCACCAAATGAAATTGTTGTAAAAACCGCATCCACTTGTAATACTTGGTTTGTTGTAGCTTATTTTGATCCTACAAGTATTGTAATGACTGGTCATCTGTCTGGATTACTGTCTCCTTTCCCATCAGATAATGATTCCACTTCTTCACAACTTGCACCATGCCAAAAAACTCCTTTTTATAGGTAGGGTAGTTAAGAATTTCCCTATGAAATAATTCATAATGGTTGCATACATGAATTCCTCCCTATATTATTACAACTCGCATATAATACCCACTCACATTTCGGTGCTTTGCTCATCTACCTCTTTCGCTCTTTGAAATTCATTTGCTGACCTTTTCCCGACTGGAAACTCTTGCCACTTGATGTTATACCATGGAGTGGTGTTGTTATTGCTAAAAATGAGGCTATGAATTTCCTCAGGTACTGTGCTTCCTTAATGAAAATCCCGACCTTAGAATCATCAGTAGGAACCGACCATTTTGTGATGGCGTTGATCTTGGAAGGAGATATCTTCAACACTCCACCAGCAATAACATACCCCAAATACACTAAGGACTCCTGTGCAAACTCACATTTCTTGAGATTTGCTGGTAGATGGTGCTTCTTCAATGTTTCCAATACTTGAGTTAAACGTAAAATATTTTCCTCCTAGGTAGTAGTATATACCAATATGTCATCCAAATAGACAATAACAAATGAATCTATAAAATGGTGCAATACATCATTCATTAATCTCATAAATGTACCTTGTGCACTACATAGGCCAAATGGCATGAATAACCACTCATACAAACCTTGCATAGTTTTGAAGGCGGTATCCCAGGTATGTTCTTCTTTGAATCGAACTTGGTTGGTTTCCATATTTCAAGTCCAACTTAGTAAAGTATCTTTGTTGTTACAACTGATCAAACAAATCATCTATCATGGGCAGGGGGTGTCCGTTCTTGAGTGTGATTTTTTTAAATTCCCTATAATCTATACATGTCCACCAAGTCCCATCCTTTTTTGACACCATGATGATGGGTGACCAACATGGTGATGTGATTAGTTGAATGAAAACCTATTCTAGTAGCTGTTACAACTATTTCTTCACCTCACTTGCTTCTATAACAGACTACTTGTACAACACAATGTTTGACAATGGCAATTCTGGCAATATCTAGATCTTATTCTCCACTTCTCTCTTAGGTGGTAGCCCTTTAGGCTCTTGGAACCCATCCTTCTATGGTTGTAATAAGTCCTCCAATTTTTGTTTATGTTTCTTAGTATGCCGCTCTATGGATGTCTTGCCTCTTATTAACTCATTTCTAGACTCACTTTCTCTTAAAAACAACAAAACATACCTTTTGTGGGAACTGATAAGTTTCTTTGCTTGGCTAGAACTTACGAGTGAAATTTTTGGCTTTCCCTTATGCACATTGAGGATGAACCATTTTCCATCCTTGACTAGTTTGAATACATCACGATAGCCTACTAGTCATTAAGTTTGACTACATCAGCTCTTAACTTGAGTTACAAAATAGACTCTTCTAGAGTCTTTTACATCAATAACACATGGCTAGACCCTTTTCCATGAATAATGAGGGTTGACATGGCATCCTTCCGAACCATAGGTTTGAAAATAGGAAGGTGAAATTCTGAGTGGCATAACATTTTGATACAGACTCCGATTGACACACTTCTTGTGCCGTTGGAAAGGTATATGTGTGTGGAATAGCATGAAAATGTGTGGTGCTAAATAGGTAAAGTTTTACACCCAAAAAATGTGGTTTTATGCCTCAAAATTCTCCTATAAGGTTTTAGATCTCGTTTTCGTAAACTAGGTCCCACTGGTAAAAATGGCCCCATGACATGATTTCTCCACTTTTTCCACTCCAAATACATCAGGATGGATGAAAAACAACATAATGATCCAATTCATATGACACCTCCCCATTTTGGGATGCTTTTGGTCCCCAAACTCTTTTACTAAATGAGGTGAGGAATGATTTCCTCCAGCTTCTCTCTAGTTTGCCATTAAAATTTGTCTAGAAGTTGTCCTTTCAACCCAATATTTCAAAGGTCATGCTTCCCCTATCTTGTAGCTCTAGACCTCTTCTGTAAAACTATATCTTTTGTCAACTCTGCCTAGCGTCTGGTGCCGAACCCTACATAGTAGTAGGACCTATTCATCTTCGTAATCTATCATGGAAGGCTCATAGAGTTCCAATTATCTACATTCACAACAGAGTAAATGCATATATATGGTGGTAAACTGAGTCAATAAGAATTATCGCCCGCCTTTTCCAGTATCACAAAGGGACCACACCATAGAGCCTTGATTTTCATCCCAGGTCCATGTAGCCTCTCCTTTTTCAACTGTAGCTATACTCTGTCTCCAACGTTGAATGATTTCTCTCTTCTGTGTTGATCACACCCAGCCTTAGAATTCTCCTCCGACTTCTGCATTATTTCCTCTGCCTATTGGTGGATCTTCGTGATCTTCTCCATAAATTTTGAGCCCTCAAAGCATCTCCTGTAAGATCTTCCCTCACTCCTCATTGTTGCCCATATGAAATATCCAAAGGTGAAGGTGGGAAATATCCAAAACAAGTCTCAAATGGGGACTTTTGTGTAAAACTGTGGGCTGCTTTATTATAATAATGTTGTATATATACCATAGTTTCATACCAAGTCTTCGGGTGCATATGGTTTTATCCCCTCAAAAGTTCCACCAAAGTCTTATTGACTAATTTTGTCTGCCCATCTATCTTTGGATGGAATGTTTTAGATCTCTTCAACTTTCTGTCCATATTCGCCCATAATGTGGTCTAGAATGCACTGAGCAATCTTGCGTCCCTATCTGAAATGATGCTCCTCGATATCCCAAAGTGCACACAAACTTGTCCAAAGAATAATTTTGTTACTTCTTATCTGCTAATGGTATTTTTATAGGGCATCATAACACACATCTTGTTTGTCGAATACCATGAACATGTAGTCATGTCCCTTCCTGGTCATTGGTAAACCTCCCACAAAGTCCATCGAAATTCTTTCCCAAGAACAAGTAGGTATAGATAAGGGATGATATAGACCCTATTTCCTATTGCTATGCTTTTTGGTACACCAAAGCATGCATCCTCTTATGAACCTAACTACTTTCTCTTGCATCTTGGGCCAATACACATACCTCTGCAATTTAGCGACGATCCTTCCTACACCAAATTGCCTTGCAAACTTGGAGGCGTGAACCTCTCTAATCAGTTGTAAATGCTCACCTTTAAGAACACATATCTTATCCAGCTTGTAGAGTTACCCATATTGGAGATGATATTCAACAGTGTTTTGGCTATCATGCACCTAACTATGACTCTTCAACTACTAATACATCTCCTCAAAGTCGTCATCTCATGAATATGCCTCTCTTTGTGCATCATGGGTGAATGGATCCATGTGCATAAGACTCCCCAAAGTTGTAATATTTGATGTGGGTGGCCTTGAAATCATATTGGCCAATTTTTTTTATTCCCTTCTTATACTTGATCATGAAATGAAACTGATATAGAAACCCCACCCACTTGTAATGTTTGGTTTGTTGTAGCTTACCCTAGGCCTGCAAGTACTGTAACAGTTGATGATTTGTGTTGATTACTATTTCCTTTCCCATCAAATAGTGCTTCCACTTCTTCACAACTTGCATCATGGCATACATCTTCATATCATAGCTAGGGTAGTGAAGAGGCTCCCCATGAAATACTCCAGAATGGTCACATATAGACCTTCCTTCATGCATCAATACAGCTCCCATTTAATACCGACTCGCATTTGTCTCCACTTCAAAGGGTTTCTACGAGTTATGTAATTCTAGAATTGGTGCTTAACTCATCTTCTTCTTTAGTTATTCAAAAGCCCTTTGGTGACCTTTTCCCAAGTGGAAACTCTTGCCACGTACTGTTATAACATGGAGTAGTGTTGCTACTGCTGAAAATGAGGCTACGAATTTCCTACTGTACTGTGCTTGCTCAATGAAAATCCAGACCTTAGAAGCATTAGTAGGTACCGACCATTTTGTGATGGTATGGATCTTGGAAGGAGATATTTTCAACACTACTCCACCAATAACATACCCAAAATACACAAGGGACTGTTGCACAAACTTGCACTTCTTGAGATTTTCTAGTAGATAGTGCTTCTTTAGTGTTTCCAAGACTTGAGTTAAATGTAGAATATTTTCCCCCAAGGTAGCACTATATACTAGTATATCATCCAAAGAGACAATAACAAATGAATCTATAAAATGGCACAATACATTAGTCATTATCTCATAAATGTAGCTAGTGCATTACATACGCCAAATGGCATGAATAACCACTCATACAAAGCTTGCGTTGTTTTGAAGGTGGTATCCTACGTATCTTCTTCGTTGAATCGAACTTGGTGACATCCAGATTGTTGGCATTATGATACAAGTATGATATAAGTGTTGTCCTTGATCACAACTCACTCAGATGACAGATCATAGTGCAGCAGGTCAATAGAAAAGAATTAATGATCAGAAAGAGGTATACGCAGGCTCACTGTAACAAAGGCGCATATACACGTGGGTTAGTAGAACAAAAGGAACGTATAACGTACACATGCACTTTCACAGAAGGAAAGGTGCACACATGTTGGAAAACTAAGTTTTGGTCCGTGGTATTTGGTCCATGGTATTTTGGTATCGGTCCATGGTATTTGGTCCGAGGTATTGACCCCAGGTATTGGGTCCAAGGTATTGGTCCTATGTGGTTCTGGACCATGGCATTAAGAAAGGCCTAAACCTATATAAGGAGGAGAAGATCATTAGGACAATATGTGCAAGTGGTGCAAGCATTGAATATCTAATGAAGGGTGAGATCCAGTATGTAGGTTATGGGTTTGTGATGCTTTGCTTGATCTGAACCAAGGATGCACCTCTGTGGATGATGATGAATTATGGATCAGGATCATAAGGCTTGGAATGTATTATCATTATGTTGTTTGATCATGGATAGACTAGATCTGAATTATTGACGCATGTTTTACTGTATAAATGTTATGATCTGGGTATGACTGATGTCTATTGGAAATAATACTGAGAGAGGGGGGGGGGGGTGAATCAGTATTATCTAGTCAATTATTTTCTTTTTCAAACCCAAAACATATATGCTACTTCAGTTAGAGAAAACCACGTATATATGCAACTACAGATAAGGAAACCCGCGTATACCATACATACTTATAATTTAGAATATTCTACAGATGTTGAACATTAATCTGTGCATCAGGATCATATAAACAGTAACTAGGAACAAAAAAATAGAACAGAAGACAATCACACACAAGAACACAAGATATAAGGTGGAAACCCAATGTTGGTGAAAACCACCTGCTGCAATATGTCTTTATCTTATCAATTAGAAACTTCTTTTTACAATGATTTTGTATTGGGGCAGTCCTTTACCAGTATGCAGGCTGCTACCTGCAGAGAGCTACAACCCTCTCTCGTTTTCCAGCTTCTCCTAGAAGGGAGCTACAACTCCCTTAGTTCTTGTACTAGTTGAGATACTAGTACGCAGGCTGCTACCTGTAGAAGACTACAACCTTCTCTTCCTTCCAAGGACCCACGTTTCATAAATTTTCAGACTGGATCCACAAATAACATCATTCAAACATCAAGAATTTCTGCATCAACCAATCACCTTTTCACCAATCAAAACTGAATCAAAATAAACACTTCTCTGACGACTCTACCCAGATCATAATAACAGTAATCACACCCTACTTCTGAACCCAGAACACTATAACAATAAACAGAAGCAACTAGAACATAAATCAAGAGATGTACACTACTTCACTATTCAGAAACCTGCGTACAGATCTGTAAATTAATTATTTCAAACATTCAGATATTAGTTAACCCAGATTATCAGATTTATAGATCAAGCGTGCACCACATATCACAGATCAAAATCATATAGAGATACCACTATTCCAGCCTTAAGATTTTGACCCATCAATAGAACTTATCCTTCTCCTTGCACTCAGGTTCCTTCTTTGTTCAGATCCAAATCTGCACCATAACCCAATCACAGTATTCCAGATCTAACACTTTATCAGATATTCAATAATTCAGAAGATGCCTTGCCAAACGATCTCTTTCCTCTTTTATAGCCTTAGGCCTTTCACAATACCACAAACTAAAAACCATAACAATTCAATACCATGGACACAATACTTGGGATCAACATTTTTGGATGCAATACCACGGACCAAAACCATAGGATCAAAAAATGTTGGACTAATACCATGAACCAACCATAATATTTCCCATGTGCGTGCTCTTTTCTCTGCATGAAAGTGCGTGAAATTTTCTCTGCATGAAACGAACTTTTATCTGCATGAAAGTGCGTGAACTTTTCTCTTCATGAAAGGAACTTTTCTCTGCATGAAAGTGCGTGAACTTTTCTCTGCGTGAAAGGAACTTCTCTCTGCATGAAATTGCATGAACTTTTCTCTTCATGAAAGCAATGTTTTCTGCATGAAAGTCCGTGAACTTTTCTTTGCGTGAAAGTCCATGAACCAGAAAATAACTTTGCTGCACTATAATTTATCGTCTGAGATGAGTGGGTTGCCATCAAGTACAATATATGTATCATAATACCAACAATATCCCCCCTTGGACTTGATGGCAACAACAACCAATCACTCTCCCCCTTTGGCATCCAGGGCAAAGGGCGGACTACCCATTACTCCTCTGAGTCCTGCTTGGAAAAACTCTGAATGAGCTCCCCCTTTGTATTATGCTCTGCTTTTGCTGAAATGTTGTTGCAAAAATATGTTCTACAAGAAACATGACTTCCATAACATTATTACATAACCTTTCTAATCATCAAGACTCATACCTACATCCATCTCCCATCCAAGTGGGAAACTCACAAGACTAGACAAACTCATTCCATCCCCAGGCATAGTGGGGAAACCAAAATAGGCCGTTACATGACCTTGATATGAAAAGAAGTACATGACATAGAGACAAGAACAACTATCAGCAGAATCAACCTTCAGACCAAAACACAATGATCTACTCCACCAGAAAACTCTTGAGAAATCAAACCAAGTACTTCTAAGATAATGCCAACAATGCGTCATTAGAAGAATATATGCTCCCCCTGAACCTATGCCAGATGATCTCTGATAGACCCATTTGACCCACATAGACCGGAAAATGTACGTGTATCCACCTACTTACAAGAGTAAAGATTCAATAGCAGGATGATGCATCAACCACCCCCAGCTTTTGTCTGAGGTATTCAAATGTCTCCCTGGGCAATGGTTTGGTGAGTGTATTAGCAACTTGTTCCTTGGAGAGAACATACCCCAATTTGACCTTTTGTTCCAACACTTGTTCCCGGAGAAAATGATACTTGATTGGTATGTGCTTGGTCTTTGAATGCATGAATGGGTTCTTTGAAATGATGATTGCACTTGTATTATCACATAAGATGGAGATAGGTGGAGTACAAGTGATTTGAAAATCCTGCAAAGTTTGCATCATCCAAAGGAGTTGTGTGCAACAAGATGCAACAGCCACATATTCTGTTTCAACTGTAGATAAAGCAATCGAACTCTGTTTCTTACTGAACCAAGATACTAATCTGGAAGCTTTTTCTATCATCCATGCTTCTAGCTCAATTTGCATCTGTATAAGCATGAAGAGTGAGATCTGTATCTCTAGGATACCATAGACCATAGTTTTGAGTTCCTTGAAGATACCTGAAAATTCTCTTTACTACATGAAGATGAGTTTCCTTTGGATTTGCCTGAAATCTTCCAACTATTCCCACTGCATGCATGATGTTTGGTCGGGTTCCTGGTAGATAGAGAAGACTACCAATCATAGATCTATAGGTTGGTTGATGCACTGCTGCCGAGTCATCATTTGCGCTGAGGCTGCATCCTATCACCATCGGGGTACATACAGGCTTCGAATCCTCCATCCCATATGTCTTCAAGATCTGCTTGAGGTACCTGGTTTGAGATAAAAAGATACCACCTTCATTTGGTTGGATTTTTAAACCAAGAAAATATGTCAGCTCTCCAATCAAGGACATTTCAAATTCTTTCTGCTTCACCAAGGCAAAATTTTGACTCATAGCTTCTTCATTGCTACCAAATATGATATCATCAACATACACAACAAGTATTAGCAATTTGTCATTTTCAATTTTTATATAAAGATTACTATCTGTCGATCCTTTTGAAAAACCTTATTGATGAAGATATTTGTCCAGACGATAGTACCAGGCCCTTGGAGCCTGTTTAAGACCATAGAGAGCCTTCTTAAGTCTGCATACAAGTTTTGGATCATTTCCAAGAATGAATCCATCTAGTTTCTCAATGTACACTTCTTCTTCTAAGTCTCCATTCAGAAAGGCAGATTTCACATCCATTTGAAATACTTTGAATTTCTGAAAGCTAGAGAGAGCAAGGAACATTCTGATGCCCTCAAGTCTAGCAACGGGAGCAAAAGTTTCTTCAAAGTCTATTCCTTATTGTTGAGCATACCCGTTACAAACAAGTTTGGCCTTATTTCTAACAACTTCCCCATTTTCATTCAACTTGTTTTTGAATATCCATTTTGTCCCTATGACATTGTTATCTTTTGGTCTAGGAACCAACTCCCAAGTGTTGTTCTTTTCAATCTGCTCAAGTTCATCATCCATTGCCTTGACCCACCATTCATCTTTGCATGCCTCTTTTACATTTGTGGCTCAGTGAAGGAGAGTAATGCCAAATAGCTTGAAGCTTCTGCTATTGCTCTTCTTGTTTGTATACCAGCCTCTTTCTACCCCAAAATCTGAGATTCTGGATGGTTCTTCTGAACGTACCTGGATGGAGTCTTTTCTTCTATGCTTATCTATTCTTCTGGTGCCTCATTGGTCTCTTCTTCTTCATCATGAATCTGATTTGATGTAGATGGATAGTCCTCTTCATCTTCGAAATCTTCAGATCTTACCTGCCTAGGAGTGTTTTC
>APFE031114355.1:308831-324439 GCA_000404065.3 Pinus taeda
TTCTGAGATTTTCATATTGAATTCTGAGTGTTTGAAGTTTTTCTCTTTTTACCTGTTCATCTCCTTCATAGCTCAGAATGATCTTGTCCCATATTTCTTTTGCGGTTTTATACTTCATAACCTTGACGAATTCTGATTGAGATAAACATCCCAATAGCGTATTGACAGCCTTTGCATTAGTTTCAAACTGCTTCTTCTCAGTCGGATCTGTAGGAATTGCTGATGGAAAAGTATACCCTGTATCTATGATATCCCAGACTCTTGTACCAAGAGATTGAAGATAGGCTGCAACTCTTACCTTCTAATAGATGAAGTTGGTCCCATCAAAAATTGGTGGCCTAATTGATGTTTCTCTCTCGTAGTTGCTCATGATGATAGATCTTCCTTCAAGTGATCAAGCTTCTTCTGAAGGACCCGCTCTGACACCAATTATTGGAAATAATACTGAGAGGGGGGGTTGAATCAATATTATCTGGTCAATTATTTTCTTTTTCAAACCCAGAACATATATGCTACTTCAGTTAGAGAAAATCACCTATATATGCAACTAAAAATAAGGAAACCCGCGTATACCATATAGACTTACAATTTAAAATATTCTACAGATGTTGAACATTAATTTGTGCATTAGGATCATATAAACAGTAACTAGGAACAGAAAAATAGAGCAGAAGACAATCACACACAAGAACACAAGATATAAGGTGGAAACCCAATGTGGGTGAAAACCACCTGCTGCAATATGTCTCTATCTTTTCAATTAGAAACTTCTTTTTACTATGATTCTATACTGGTGCAGTCATTTACCAGTACGCACGCTGCTACCCGTAGAGAGCTACAACCCTCTCTCGTTTTCCAGCTTCTCTTGGAAGGGAGATACAACCCCTTAGTTCTTGTACTAGTTGAGATACTAGTACGCAGGCTACTACCTGCAGAAGGCTACAACCTTCTCTTCCTTTCAGGGACCAGGTTTCATTAATTTTCAGACTGGATCCACAAATAACATCAATCAAACATTAGGAATTTCTGCATCAACCAATCACTTTTTCACCAATCAAAACTGAATCAAAATAAACACTTCTCTGACAACTGTACCCAGATCATAATAACAGTAATCACACCCCACTTCTGAACCTAGAACACTGTAGCAATATAAACAAAAGCAGCTAGAACATAAATCAAGAGATGTACGCTACTTCACTATTCAGAAACCTGCGTACAGATCTATAAATTCATTCTTTCAAACATTCAGATATTAGTTTACCAGATTTATCAGATTTATAGATCAAGCGTGCGCCACATATCACAGATCAAAATCATATAGAGATACCACTATTCTAGCCTTAAGATTTTGACCCATCAATAGAACTTATCCTTCTCCTCGCGCTCAGGTTCCTTCTTCATTCATATCCAGATCTACACCATAACCCAATCACAGTATTCCAGATCTAGCACTTTATTAGATATTCAATAATTCAGAAGATGCCTTGCCAAATGATCTCCTTCCTCTTTTGTAGCCTTAGGCCTTTCACAATACCACGGACCAAAAACCATAACAATTCAATACCATGGACCCAATACTTGGGACCAATACTTTTGGATGCAATACCACAGACCAAAACCATAGGATCAAAAATTGTCGGACTAATACGATGACCCAACCATAAGATTTCCCATGTGCGTGTGCTTTTCTCTGCATGAAAGTGCATGAAATTTTCTCTGCATGAAAGGAACTTTTCTCTACATGAAAGTGCGCGAACTTTTCTCTTCATGAAAGGAACTTTTCTCCGCATGAAAGTACGTGAACGTTTCTCTACGTGAAAGGAATTTTCTTTCCATGAAAGTGTGTGAACTTTTCTCTTCATGAAAGGAATGTTTTCTGCATGAAAGTGCATGAAGTTTTATCTGCGTGAAAGTCTGTGAACGAGAAAATAACTTTGTTGCACTATTATTTATCATCTGAGATGAGTGGGTTGCCATCAAGTACAACATATGTATCATAATGCCAACAATGTCTGGAATAGTTGCAAAGTTATGAGTAAATATTTGCAGATCTGTATGCAGGTTCACTTTGGTGTAATCGCATATACACACTGGTTTGGCTCATTAGAGTAGCGTATACAGTTTGAAGTATGATATTTGAAGTTGTAGTTGGATCTAGTTGTTGTTGCAAAGTTCTGTGTTCTTCTCTGTGTTCTGGTGACTGTGCTTTGTTGATAGGGTTTCAGTGATTTAGTATTGGGTGATTCAAAGATTGATGATGTAGGTGTTGATGATGGTTGTATTGCAGTGGTGATTCATTTTGTGCTTCAATGTTGTTGATGGGTCCGTGTGAAAATTGGATGAAACGTGGCCTTCAGATTATGGTGTTGTGCTTCAGGAGTATCCAGTCTGAAAATTTATGAAACATGGTCCCTGGAGGAAGAGAGAAGGTTGTAGCCTTCTGTAGGTCGGTGGCTACATACTAGTAAACATATCACCCAGTATAAGATCAAGGGGTTGGAGCTCCCTTCCAATAGTAGCTGGAAAACGAATGAAGGTTGGAGCCTTCAGTAATCCAACGCCTACGTACTAGTAAACATATTAGCTAGTATAAGAGCTAGGGAGTTATAGCTCCCTTCCAGTAGTAGCTGGAGAAGGAGAGAAGGTTGTAGCCTTCTTGTGGTGGGTGCCTGGATACTAGTATTAGTATGCACCAGTACAAGATTGTAAATAGGTTTTTCTTATATTAAAGGAAGACGGCAGTAGGTGGTTTTTGTCCCGCATTGGGTTTCCACCTTATATCATGGTGTTCATGTGTGTTTCTCATGTGTGATGATCTATTCTATTTTTACTGCAACTGGTTACTATTTATATGGTTAATGAAGTTTTGATGCATTGATTAAAGATCAACATATGATGAATTAATTGAATCATAAGTTTGCTAGATATATGCTAGTTGCATTAAACACAGTTGCATGTACACGGGTTCCCTTAATTGAAGTAGCGTATATGAATCTGATTATGGAAATGAAATAGTTATTGATTTGCTAATACCGATTAACCCCCCCCCCCTCTTAATATTATTTCCAACAATTGGTATCAGAGCAGGTCCTTTGGTAGAAGCTTGGTTGCTTGAAGGAGATCCGTAGAACAATGGGAAAGAAAGCACGTCAGAAGAAGAAGATAGCTCAAAGGAATAGTGACAGCCTACCATTAAGTGGAAGCAAGTATTCAGATTTTGAATCACCTCAAATTGAAGATGAACAAGAAAATGAAGCACCAGATAAAATCGTAGATCAAGATCTATTTAACAAAAGAGAGAGTGCCCTCAAACAAGAAGTTATTAGCTTAAAATTTCAACTAGAGTGTGTCTTCAGGGTACATCAAATGCTACAGGAGAAAAATGAAGAACAAGAAAGTGAAATTATCAAACTAAGGAAACAAGTGGAAGAAGGAAGAAAGTCTGAAGAAATCTTGAAGAAGAAATATCTAGAAAAGGAAGAACAACATCAGGTTGAGGTAAATATATTGAAAGGTAAATTAGAAGAGAAAGATAAACTATTACAATTTCAAGACAGTACTAAGATTTTGGATGATATTCTTAGTAGTTAAAGGTCACCTGCTATCAAAACTGGTCTTGGTTTTTATGAATTTGTTGAAGGTGAATCTAGCTCACAAGGTGAGGCAAGGAACTCTAATGCAAAACTTGAAATGCTCAACTAGGAGATAAGAGGTCAACCCCAACAACATCCAAGGAAAGAAATTCCTCAAAGAAAATATTTTGCTCCTAACTGTGGAAGTGATAGATAGTTATTTCCTCTGATGAATAATGTTGAATGTTATGAATGTCATAATATTGGAAATGTTGTAGCCACATGCAGAAGTAGAATGGTTCAAGACCATCACATAGAAAGATCATCATGTTCTAGGTACTTTAAGGGATATTGTTTTGCTTGCAATATGTTCGGTCACAAAGCTATTGATTGCAATAAAAGGAATATGAAACATGTAAGATGTTATGCATGTAACAAGTTTGGACATAAAGTAAAGGAATGCAGGAGAAAAATTCGGACACCAAAGAAAAAGGAACATACATCATCTCAATCCCAGGCATTGAAGAGATACAATTAGTGTCAGAAAGATGTGGCATAACTCAGTTAGTAGACATAACAGACCTAGGGGAAGCTAAAAGTGTAAACGTTCAATATTCCAATTTGCATACACAACTATTATGAAGAGAAGTTGTGTATATACATGAGATAAAGGATCCAAATTCATGTATATGGAGCTCTGAAGAAAAAGCAGCAGAACAGACTCGGGAAATGAAGTTTGATATGGTTCGGTTATGGTATATGTTGGTTGGCATAGGTTCAGGGGAGCACATGCTTCGAATAATGCATTGTTGGCATTATCATAAAAAATCTTTGGTGATGATGCTTATGTGGCTAAATGATACATCTTGCTACTTATTTTTGGTTGGTCAAGAGAATGGTATTGCAGGTTACAGGTCCAGATGCTGTTGACAGATGCTTATGGTGTAGATCATATATGGTGTATGATAGTTGCTAATGACTATCAGGGTCTTGTTTAGATTGTTGGTCTTTGTTGTAAAAGTCATGTATATCATTTGCTATAAAGGTCATTCAAAGACTTAATTTGTACCCCCACTATGAATGGGAAGAATGATGTAATAATCTCTATTTTGAGTCATGTATAAACACTTGGTATATCCCCACATGGTTGGGTGGATGAGTAAAAAATGGTGTGGCCCCACTTGGTTGGGAGATTGATGTATAAGTCATTGGTGATAGGAAGGTTATACTCACATAGTTGAGTCATAGAGTGATGTTGTTATTTTGAATATATTTTTGTAGACTCTGCATGTGCTCAGGGGGAGCAAGGATGGTTTAGTACATCTTAGCATGTACAAAGGGGGAGTTCAATTAGAGAATTCAACATGTGATTAGGGAGAGAATGGACAGTTTAGTGCATCTCAGCAGAGGGAGCTCAACCAGAGATTTCAGCATGTACTCAGGGGGAGTATGGACACCAGAATGTATATCAAGGGAGAGAATATCTTGGTCCGCCCTTTGCCCTTGATGTCAAAGGGGGGTAGTGACATGGTTTTCTTGTTGCCATCAAGTCCAAAGGGGGAGATTGTTGGCATTATGATACAGGTATGATACAGGTGTTCTCCTTGATGGCAACTCACTCAGATGACAGATCATAGTGCAGCAGGTCAATAGCAAAGAATTAATGATTAGAAAGAGGTATACGCAGGTTCACTGTAACAAAGGTGTGTATACACGCAGGTTAGCAGACCAAAAGGAGCATATAATGTACTGAAGCACTTTCATAGAAGGAAAGATGCGTACATGTTGGAAAACTATGTTTTGTTCTGTGGTATTTAGTCCATGGTACTTTGGTATTGGTCCATGGTATTTGGTTCGAGGTATTGACCCCAGCTATTGGGTCCAAGGTGTTGGTCCTACATGGTTTTGGACTATGGTATTGAGAGAGGCCTAAACCTATGTAAGGAGGAGAAGATCATTAGGCCAATATGTGCAAGTGGTGCAAGCATTGAATATCTGATGAAGGGTGAGATCTAGTATGCAGGTTATGGGTTTGTGATGCTTTGCTAGATCTAAACTAAGGATGCACCTATGTGGATGATGATGAATGATGGATAGGGATCATAAGGCTTCAAATGTATTATCATTATGTGGTTTGATCATGGATAGAGTAGATCTTAATTATTGACGCATGTTTTATTGTATAAATGTTATGATCTGGGTATGACTAATGTCTAGAATAGCTGCAAAGTTATGAGTAAATATTTGCAGATCTATATGTGGGTTTGCTTTGGTAGAAGCCTGTATACACATTGGTTCAACTCATAAGAGTAGCATATACAGTATGAAGTATGATATTTTAAGTTGCAATTGGATCTAGTTGTTGTTGCAAAGTTCTGTGTTCTACTCTGTGTTTTGGTGACTGTATTTTGTTGAAAGGGTTTCAGTGATTCAGTATTGGGTGATTTAGAGATTCATGATGTAGGTGTATTTGATGGTTGTATTACAGTGGTGATTTATTTTTTGCTTCAATGTTGTTAATGGGTCTAGTATGAAAATTGGATGAAACGTGGCCTTCAAATTATGGTGTTGTGCTTTAGGAGTATCCAGTCTGAAAATTTATGAAACATGGTTCTTGGAGGAAGAGAGAAGGTCGTAGCCTTCTGTAGGCCGGTGCCTATGTACTGGTAAACATATTGGATGGTACAAGATCCAGGGGGTTGGAGCTCACTTCCAGTAGCAGCTAGAAAATGAGTGAAGGTTGGAGCCTTCAGTAGGCCAGCGCCTATGTAATAGTAAACATATCGGCTAGTACAAGAACTCGGGGGTTGTAGCACCCTTCCAGTAGCTGGAGAACGAGAGAAGATTGTAGGCTTCTGCGGGTGGGTTCTTGCGTACTGGTATGAGTCTGCACTAGTACAAGACTGTAAACATATTTTTCTTATATTAAAGGAAGACGACAACAGGTGGTTTTTGTCCCACATTGGGTTTCCACCATATATCATGGTGTTCATGTGTGTTTCTTATGTGTGATGATCTGTTCTATTTTTACTGCACCTTGATATTGTTTATATGTTTAATGAAGTTCTAATGCACAGAGATCAACATATGATGAATTAACTGAATCATAATTTTACTAGATATACGCTAGTTGCATTAAACACAGTTGCATGTACATGCAAGTTCCCTTAACTGAAGTAGTGTATATGAATATGATTATGGAAATGAAAAAGTTATTGATTTGCTAATATTGATTCACACCCCCCCCGCCCTCTCAATATTATTTCCAACACAAATTTCAAGTCCAACTTGGTGAAGTATTTTTCTTATTGCAACTAATCAAACAAATCATTTATCCTGGGTAGGGGATATCCGTTATTGAGCATGATTTTTATAAACACATTGTAATCTATACACATCCACCAAGTCCTATCCTTCTTCAGCATAATGATAATGGGTGACCCATATGGTGATGTACTTAGTCGAATGACAACCTATTCCAGCAGCTGTTAGAATTGTTTCTTTACCTCACTTTCTTCCATAACAGACTACGTGTACAACCCAATATTTGACAATGGGGATTCTGGAAATAGTTAGATCCCATGCTTCACTTCTCTCTTAGGTGGTAACCCTTTAGGCTCTCAGAACACGTTCTTGTATTCCTGTAATGACTCCTCCAATTGTTGTTTATTTTTTCTAGTATACCCCTCTAGGGATGACTTACCTCTTATTAACTCCTTTCTAGATTGACTTTCTCTTAAAAACAATAAAACATACTTCTTGTGGGAACTCATCAATTTCTTTGCTGGTTGGCACTTACCAATGAAATTTTAGACTTTCCTTTGTGTGCATTGATGATGAACCAATTTCCATACTTGACGAGTTGATATTAGTTGGCTCTCCTCATGAATATTTCATCACGGATGTACATGTATGGGCTTCCAAATATGACTGCATATACATCGAGGGGATCGACATTTAGATTTACTTCATCAATAAAATTAGGAATGATGGAACATCTAATTTTGCATTGTTTAGTTAACTTCAACTTTGCATCCTTATTTTCTCATTGCAATAGATATGGGTTTGTATGATCATTAACTTCTAGCCCCAACTTCTTGACCATCTCTGTTGTAATGAGCTTTTCCTGCAATCCTGAGCCAAATAGAACATCAATCTTTGTATTCTTGGCCTGTATCTTTCTATGGAAAAGTTTTGTAATTTCCTTCTCTTCCTATTGTTGAAGGCTACCAAGATTCACCTATTTATGTAATGACATACATACGATCTTCTCATCCACATCCAAACTACTTTCAACTTGGTTTCTCGAATCAGTGGCCATGAGATTCTTGTTATTTTTATCTTTCTTCTTGTTCTTTGGGTTTAACTCTGGATGCAACTTCCAACATTTTTTCTTTGTATCTCCATCAATGTTGTAGTGGTTTCTAGGATCTTTGCATTGGTGTGTTGTCAGTTCCATCTTTTTATATTTTCCTCCTTTTTTCTTTCTTCTTCTCCTCCTTACAAGCTTCATGTTTCTCCTTCTCCTTCAATCCACTTGATTACACTCTTTTCAGGCCTATGTTGTCTACGTATTGTTCCTATACACAAGCCTCATCCATCGATTTGGGCTTGAAAAACATCACTTTCTCACAAAACTGGGAGTGCAGACACCCAAAATACTTAAGGAGTACATCTGGGTTCTTTGGAGCGATACCCAACATTATAGATATATTTCAAAATTTTGTGGTGTACTCGTTCATGCTTTGGTCCAAATTTTGCCTCAAGTAATGCCACTAGATCCACTGGTCCTCCATGTACCCATGGGATAAAATTGTGACTTAATGAGGGTTTCTAAATCCTCCCACTTAGTCTCTGGAGGTTCTCCCTCCAACCTCAAGGTTTCCGTGTGGCTCTCCCACCAAGTCAGTGCATGACACTCTAATTTCAGTAGTGTGAATGAGATATTTTTCCCTTCCTCGATCTAGTGGATGTTGAAATAAAATTATAGTTGCTACAGCCAATGGTTCAACTTCAGAGCATTGATTTAAGCATGGTACAACTTGATATGAACTTTTTCTTCCATTTTGAATTGGGGATTGATTCACGACACTAGAACTAGGTTAACATTTTTTTGGTTCTTTCTTTGGTTGGTTCTCCATGTATTCCTGACATCTCGACCCCCCCTCTGATTTTCCCTCTAGATTAGAACGGCCCGACTCTCCAAATATGCCCAACTTATTTCCTAGGGCCACCATAAGGAGGTTTATGTTGCGGTTTATATCCACGACTTGTTTTTCGAGATGTAAAAGCCTCACCTTTGTAGGATCCCAAGGTTCATTTACAGATTCATCGACCATGATTATGGTTTTAAGTTTTTAGACCCCACCAACCCATATCGCCTGTAACTATCCATAAATACCCAATGGAACTTTCTCAGATGATAGATGATCTATAAACTACAATGGATATTCCACTAGACAATTGATCACAACAAACATGATAATATTATATTCAAAATTTGAGATTCTACATTATTACAATTCTATTAAACTTTAAGATATGTATATTTAACTATAATTAGTGTATGCATGCAAATGGAAATTATGCATAAAAATAGAGAACGATAAAATATGCTCATACAGACACATAAAACTAAATATATGCTCTTTAGGAAACCCTTTCAAGAGAAAACCCAGCTGGATGGTGAGGCCACTTCTATCTCTTTCCCTATAAGGAAATATGGCTCCAAGTGTAGGTTTTAACCCTGTACAAAAATTACCTGCATACGAATTCTAAAAATAGAAAATAAACAATGGAGAGAGCATAACACATAAAACAAATATACACAGAGGTTTTCCCTTGGATCCCAAAACCAAGACTACCAGATTTATTTTTCATTATGTTCCTTTAAATGTTACAATACATATATATACATGCTGAAGCATCCATAAACCCCAAGCCATTAACCCTGGATCTAAACATAACTGTAGTTCCGTTGACCAGATCTACAAAACACCATGGGCCGAAAACCATCGTGCCCAATGCCATGTGTGACAACCATGCACAAAACCATAGGTAGGTTCGCCCACCTACTATGGCTAGTCGTGGAAAGAATATATAAAAACCCCAAATTCTCGCACTTGTTGTTTTCTTTCTAGAGGGGGCCACAAGAGAGCTTAGTCATTGATCTAACCCTGTAATGCCCATTGTTTCCCTACACCAAGAGAACTTCTTAGAGCTCACAAATTTTTTCAATGCATCTGCAACATTCTTCAAAGTGTTCACCTTTACCAACAACACGTTTTTGTTTTATATCATATCCCTCACAAAGTGATACTGAACATCAATGTGCTTTGTTTTTGAATGATAATTAGGGTTCTTTTCCAAGAAAAAATCACTTTGGATGTCACAGTCTATCCTTATTGATCGATATATTAATCCCATACTTGAACAAAATCTCTGCAACCAAATGGCTTCCTTGCATGCATGAGTGGCTACCATGTATTCTGCCTCTATAGTTGACAGTGCCACTACAAATTGTCTCTTACTTATCCAATCAACCACACATCCAAATAGGTTAAACACATACACAGTTGTAGATCTTCTTTGATCCAGATCTCCAACCCAGTCTGCATCAACAAAGCCATGGATGTCCAAAACTCTGTCCAATCCTGGTCTTCCTTGGTAGCACAAACCATAATCACTAGTGCCACACAAATACCTGAAAGCCCACTTCACTGTTTTCCAATTCTCCTTCACTGGTTTTGACATAAACCGCTCAATACTCCCACTGCATTTGCAAAGTTTGGTCTAGTACAGACCATCGCATACATCAAGCTACTACTTCACTTTTATATGGAACACAGGACATGTCCTCTTCCTCTTCTTATGTCTTGGGACATTGTTCAAGATATAACTTTACACCTAGAGTAGTCTGAACCCTCACTGGTTTACTATCCTGCATATTAAACCTCTATAGTGTTGTCTCGACATACTTCATCTCGTTTAACCAGAGATTCCTCTTTGCCTAATCTCTTTTAATTTCCATGCCCAAAATATAGTTTGTAGCACCAAGATCTTTCATGTTGAATTTGAACGACAATTTGGTCTTCAAATCCTCGATAGTTTCTTTGTCATGTCCAACTAGCAACATATCATCCACATACAAGACTAGATAAATTACACGATCACCAATTAATTTAAAATACACACAGTGATCTGTTTTTCTTCTGGTGAAGCCATGTCCCTGTATAAATGTATCAAATTTTTTATACCACATCCTTGGTGACTATTTTAACCCATAGAGAGACTTTTTTAACAATCATACTAGTTCTTTCTTACACTTCATCGAAAATCCTTTAGGTTGCTTTATGTAGATATATTCTTCCTGATCCTTGTGAAGAAATTTTGCCTTCACATCCATGTGTTCTACCTCAAAATCAAAAGCAAGATCAACAGATAAAGGTAATCTAATAGAAGATACCTTGGCAACAAGAGAAAAAATATCACGAAAATCAATTCCTCGCACCTGGGAATAACCTTTTTCTACCAACCGAGCCTTTTATTTCTCCACCTTTCCTTTTGCATTCATCTTCTTCTTCAACACCAATTTGCTACCAATGTGTTTCCTTCCAGTCGGCAACTCCACCAGATCCCAAGCCTCATTTTTGTGCAAAGAAGGCATTTCATCAACCATGGCCTCTTTCCAGAGTTTTCCATACTTTGAATCTACTGCTTCCTTCATAGTTTTGGGATCATCATTAGTAATAGATAAAAAAAAAATTGAACAAAAATCAGATAGACTATACCTTTTTGGCTGCCTTCTTTCTCAAACTGATACTCTCACAACCAGAGTTTGTGGCTCTTCATCTTTTAATTCCTCTTCTGCTATAGAGTCTGATTCTTCCTCCTTTTAGCTCAAACTCTATCTTCTCGAGATAGTGTTTAATAACATCTTTCACCTCTCTAAACAACACATCTTGGCTATACACAACCTTCCTTGTTACTAGGTTCCAAATCTTATAGCCTTTTAAACCATCCTTATACCTAATAAAGATGCACTTTTCAGATTTGTTGTCCAAATTTGTTCTTTTCTCCTTTGGAACATGTACATATGCATCACATCCAAATAACCTCAGATGTCAAAGAGAGGGTTTCTTACTAGTCCATACCTCTTGTGCAGTCTTATCCTTGAACACTGATGAAGGTGATCTGTTGACTAGGTAACATGAAGTCTCCACTACCTCTGCCAAGAATTCTTGTCCTAATGTGACACCACATAGTATGTTTCTTGCCCTTTCCATCAATGTCTTGTTCATTATTTCTACAACTCCATTTTGCTCAGGTGTGTATGGAGTAGTCTTCTTCCATGCTATACCATACTTCTTATAGAAATCTTCAAATTCTTTCTTACAAAACTCTCCACTGTTATCTGTCCTTAGCACCTTTATCTTCTTCTCTGGCTGGTTTTCCACCAGAACCTTAAATTCTCTAAACCTGTCAAAGACTTCAGATTTCTTCGTGAGGAAATATATCCATGTATTCCTTGAGAAGTCATCTATAAATGATAATACTACATAGACTTACCCAGTGATGGAACCTTCACAAGTCCAAACACATCACAGTGCATAAGCTCTAATATATGTTTAGTTCTCTTACCATGAAAGGGGAAACTCACTTGATTATGCTTCCCATATACTCAATTTTCACTGAAATAAAAATCTAGAGAGCTATTAGTCATACCTTCTACCATACCTTTACCATGAAATATTCAAAGGCCCTTGTCTCCAATATGTTCAAGCCTTTGATGCCATAGCATGGTGTTTTTTCCAGAGGCCATTAGATTTTCTACTTCACTTTCAAGAACCAAAGAACTGTTGCACCCATCAATAACAATGCTACCTTGCACCTTGTAGACAGTTCCAATCTGAACTCCCTGCATCAATGCCAGTGCTCCTGGAAACATCTTGCAGGTATCTTTCTCGAACACTGCTTTTACACTTGCATCATCCAACTTGCTTACAAAAATTAGATTTCTGGCTAATGCAGGAATATGCAGAACATATGGAAGTGTTCTAATCTTTCCACCTTGCAACTTCAACATGACTTTTCCACGACCAATGATGCTAGCCTTCCTGTCATCCCCTAAGAAGACGTCACCACGATCATATTTCTCATACTCGCAAAACCACTCTCTATGGGGAGTGAAGTGAAAGGAAGCACCTGATTCAATCAACCATGACTTGTGATGTACATGCGTACTTGAAGAAGAAGCCAAGTACACATCCCCACCTTCATCTAAGGTGGTTTTTGCCATTGCAGAAGGAGCATCATCAGATCCCTTTCCTTTTTTAGGAGCTTTAGATTCAGATAGCCTTTTGTAGTGCCCTTCCTTTCCGAATTTGCAGCACACCTTTACAGGTTTTCCTGGAGATTTAGATCTCCCCTTCGAGGACTTATTTTTGTTTCTTGTCTAGGACCGTTCTCATACAAACAAGGCATTACCATTCTCGTTGTCCATATTTTTTTTGTCTCAACTCCTCCATCAACAAGGTTGAGACTATTTCATCAAATTGTAAGGTAATTGCATTGCTACCTATTGTAGCAACGAGACTATCCCACAAATCTCGTAGAGAACACAACAAACTAATGCACTTATCTTCATCTGAAATTTTAATATCAACAAATAATAACTGACTTAACACAATATTAAATGTGTTCAAATGCTCTATCACTGAATCTCCATCTTTCATCCTCAGGTTATATAGCTTTTTCTGTACAAACAATTTATTCACCAGAGACTTAGATTGGTACAAAGTCCCTAACTTGTCCCATAAATCCTTCGATGTAGCTTCCCCTGATATACTCAGCAATACTGAATCTGAGACAAACAATTGTATTGTGCTTTCTATCTTCCAATCCAACTTCTTCCATTCTTCATCAGACACTCTTGTTGGTTTAGTACCAGGATCTACCGTGATCTACTGATCTTTATCCACCAATAGTCCTCCATCTTGAGTTTCCACAACTCAAAACTCTAACCATTAAATTTCCCGATCTCTATCTTTCCACTGCTTTCCATTTTCTTTCACCACAAGAATTGATCTTGCATATCTCCCACTGAAAATGGTTTGCCACAGACCTAAGCAAAACCCCTCAGCATCAAAGGCATCCACTTGTTTTCGGGAAAACTAATGTCTTTTCTATCTGCTAGTCCCACTAAGACGGGTATCTATCTTAGAAACAAACAATCAAAGTAACTTGTGATTTCCTTTATGTATGATAGATAAGAGAGAAGCAAAGAGTACCAACCTGAATCTTTCATTTGGCTCATTTCTTGTTTCGTCTCTCCCCTGATAGAGCTTGCGACTCTTCTCCTACTTGTCCCACTTTAGAGAATACATGTAGAGGCAAAGCAACAAAACACCATCAAAGCATAGAGATCTATAATACCATAAATAATGTAGAATCAAAAATACATTGACCATACAATTGCATTCACAAATAAAAAAGATTTCACAAATACACACTTATATGGAGGAAAAATCAAACATCTTTATTAATAGTAGAAGAGAGGATTACAACCCAGCTATCTGATCCAGCATCATCCTCCCAGCATGAAAGGCCTCTTCACCTCATGAAAAGCAAGATCACCCAACAATACAATGTCTCAAAGAGAAACCAACAACACTTCCTTACAAATTACAAAATTCCAGCCTCCAGATCTCTCAGATGAGGGATCCATATATAGATGTCTTGCAAGGGGGTGAGTGAGCTCTGATTTTTTTATTAGTGTCATTCCACTAATAGTTCTTGGTTCCACTTGGAGATTTCTTTGATCTCTTACTCATCCCTAGGCAAATTCAGAGAAGCAAGAGTCATAGTAGATGTTTCTAGAAGATTCCATGAGCATCCGCTTAGCAAACGGTCTCTACCATTTGTCTCTTCTTGCTCATTGCACCCCACAGAAGGCTCTTTTAGTATGCATTGCACCTAGATAATGTAGTAGCCAGTATGCATCACACCTTGACCATGGAGCAGTCAGTATGGTCCTGTTTTGGCCAGTTTTGAGTAGTTTGTCAGGTGGAACTTCTGGGAAATGATGCAATCAGTTGACCATGATCCTTTAGGGTATGATACAACACTTTTAGGGGCTAAAGAGCCCTTGGTTTATCAACATATATGATTGGGGTTGTAGTGCCCAAATATTTCTATAATAGTTTCCCCCTAAAGCATGAGTTTGTAAATCTTTTGATGACGGATGAAATGCTTTATCATGAGGATCCGAGATATTCGAACTGGAAGGTGACTTGTAATAAGATACAATATAATACATGATCATCATATTATTTTCATGATCTAGTTGAGGTGGGTGTTACGCAGTAATTTGTCACCGTTGGTCACCGTCCTTGTTACCCCCCCGCTGTCACACATTGGAGGATACATTTACGGACCTGTGACCAGTGACATAACTTGAAAACACTTGCATTGAGGTCTCCTGAGTATGAAGTTCAATAACCCTGAAGACACCCTCTGAAGATGCCCTTTTTCCATTAGCACGGGTCCACAATGTCTAACCCGCGCCAATGGCTCAGTTCCTACAAAGAGGGCGCACCCATAGACGCTCTGTCCCAGAACACGGCCCGCGCCACACAATTTGGGCATGATTTTTGGCCAGTGCATATTGGAATGCTTTTTCCTCCGTGACTCACCCAGTTCCCTGAAGGAAAAATCCCATAAAAGCAGCCGGGCGTCGGCTTTTCTATCCAAGGCAACCCAACTCAATGGTTATTTTTGGACATTGCCAAAAACTTAGAAGGTGTCCACATACGACGCACATCTCCTCTCCCCCCATCTATAAATGCCCGTCTCCCCATATTGAACAGGCTAGTTCTTGAGTGCTAGTTTTTGGAGAAGAAGTGCTAGAGTTTTTGAGAGAGATAGTATTGAGCTAAGAGCTGAAAGAGAGGTTATGCTGCCGGATTGTGGAGAGAGAAAGTGACTTTGCAAGACATGTCAGACTGACTGCTGACCTAGCTAGAGGAGATTTGC
>APFE031114361.1:0-12910 GCA_000404065.3 Pinus taeda
TTGTATACGTAAACTCTATAAAGCTGATTTAGTTTATCAACTTACTAAAAATTACAGAATAAGAGATATATATATATAGTACCAGTGCAAACGTTCCAGCAGCGACTGCTCCCAGTTCACCTAAATGCTCCATTCGCTTTCTCGTGCTTCTCCTCCTTCATCGCTTTCTCGTACGGCGTCGCCTCCGAGTCGGCGTTCTGGTTCTTGTGATGGTGGAAGTGATGGTGTTTATTCTCAGACATCCTTTCCGAAATTGATTTCAATTACAACGGTATGAAAGGAAATTCAAAAACCACTTAGAATACGGTTTGAATAATTAGATCCCGATGCAATGTAAGGAAATGCAGACAATGACTTTTACCCGCTTAGAATACTCAAATTGCTGAGCAGATTAGATTACATGAAGGAATGGTAGGGAATTAGTCCGGTATATATATAGCCAGGGTTGAATATTAAACACGCTATACCGTGTGAAAACAGAGTTCACGAGTGCGCGGTTTCCAAATGGCCGGTGCGCCTGCATGGTCTCTCCCTATCCAATAGATAAGACCGACGAGGAAGGTGTGTTTGATCGGAGGTGCGCTAGTTGGACATTGTCAACCGAATGAACAACGCGTTCGTGCAGTTTCCAGAGTGGCTGCGGCGACCACATAGCCTTTGCTTGTCAGAAAGTGAATGATGACGAGGAAGGTACGTTTAATTGGATGGAGCAATGTGACATTGTGAAGTAACGAATATTAATAATTAATAAATTTATTAACCTCATTCATAACCCCAAGTTAACTGAATCAGAATCAGAATAACCGGTCCATGGTACACAGAAATAAAGCTCTTTAGGTAAACATAGTTTAACATAGTGATTAAACCGATGGGAAAGTAAACACATGTTATTTAGCAGCGTAATCATGCTTTAGAAATGCGCATGGACAAATAAAGTAGGCACATTCCAATATACAAGTAGTTTATTACCTCATTGAAAAGGCCTTTAAGAAATTTATGTTACACGTTTTAATTAAAAAAAATTGTTCATATTTGAAATAGTAAAAGATAAAGTACAACTTATGGTAGTAAAAGATAAAGTATAACTTATGGTAATAAAGTTAAATTTACATATAATTTTTTAGTACGATATTTAGTTATATATTTTTTTGGTACGATATTTAATCTCTAATAATAATATGGGTTTTTTTTAGAGTTTTTTTTGTAGAAGGATAGAAAAGTTAAATTTTATATAATTTTTTTAAAGATATTTAATCTCTAAAAATATTGTGTTTTTTTAAGAGTTTTTTTCATAAGAGGGACAAGTTTTGGGGATTGGGGATTTTAACTATGGTAAAACAAAGAAAATTTGGGAAATAAACTTGAGGTGAAGTTTCTAAGACTTATAAGTCATTAGTAGAGTCTTGAGTTATCTCATGGGATTTTATGGGATTTTTAAAAGGGATATTCATATTTTAAGTGAAATATTATTGCTCATATAATTGTATAGTGGTGATTGCTCTCAAGGCCTTAGAAATTACTATGGGAAGAACATAAAGTTTTTTGGTCCTAGATGAGGTTCCAATAGACCATGAGTGAGAAATAAAATTGCAAAATACAAAACATGCCTTACATAAAAAGTCGTTACGGGATATGAGTTCCAATATGAGCTTCTATGTACTTAGGATGTGCTTCAAAGGATGATCAAGGGATAAGCTAAGCTAATTATCTTCTAAATTGATATTATTTTATTAACGAGCTAATGTAATTATCTCTTAAATTGATATTCTTTATTTAACTAACTATGTGTAAGCCCATTAACAATATATTTAACCATTTAAAGTGAATCTTTATATGCAAATGAGATATAATGGTATGAAACTAGTTCACAAAAAGATAGAAAAGATAGATCAACGCCTTAGAATCCAGCCTCTTCGAGGGGGCAACCTCCTTTACATTACACAAATAAACAATTCTTGAATGATACAAATAAAAAGAGCTCCTTTCTATATATAAGTGTCTAGGTTGTCATAGTATAATGAGAGCCGACATAACAATAATAATGTAAGCGCACAATAATAACAATAGTGGGCTTCTACGGGACAAAATAATAACAGTATGGGGAATACATGGGCACAACAATATAATAAGGGGGTTGTACTAATAACAATAAGGGGTTACACTACTAGTATAGAGACCTAACATGCCCCTTCCGTTCAAAAAGTGTTGTTTTCAATGCTTGAGTAGTTCTTGATGCTTCTATATAAATTCTTGTCCTCCCATGTGGAATCTTCAGAGGGTAAGTTCTTCCACTTGATGAGATACTCTGAAATTGATCTATTTCATAGTTTTCTATTTCTCGGTTGTGTGACTGCTTCAGGTTCCAATATGATTCTTCCTTCCTTGTCAAGTTCTTGTAATCTTCTGCAAATTTTGAATGAGTTCCCACTCCTTTGGGAATATGGATATATGTAAGGGCTGATGTTTGGAGGAACACTTGGTGGAATCAAATGAATAGCATGATCATGATCACGAATAGGTGGGAGGCCTTTGAGAGTCTCAAATACCTTGGAATGATTGTCCAAAACGTTTTGGAGATATGGAGAAATACATGATTTCTATGTGGGATCCTCTAGTAAACATAATTGTGCAATTACACCCCGTTGTTCTTTATTTAGAAGCTTTGTCATGTTGTTAGAGTTGATTATCTTTCCAGGTTTTCCTTCGATACCTCTCAATTCAACTTTCTTTCCTTCCCAAAAAAATTTCAAGAAAAGTTCCTGAAAATTAAAAGCTATTGTACCCAAAGATTGTAGCCATTGGACTCCTAGTAAAACATCAGCACCACCCATTGGAATGGAAAGCATTGGGCTACTCAATACATATTCTCCCATGGATGGCTTGATATTATGGCACTTTCCAGAGCAATTTATGCTTCCTCCACTTGCAACCATCAATTGACACTATGGTGCTAGATATAGGAAGCAATTCAATTCATTGGCTAACTTACAATCAATAAAATTATGGGTACTGCCCGAATCAATAATGTTGAAGCTTTCTTATGGAGAAGTTAACCAACTGCTCCACTTCTCAAGCCCTAGCCATAAATGCTAGAGTTTCCAATGCTAGAAACCTTAGCGTTCTCCACCCAAATCTAAAATCATGCTCCAAGAACCTGAATATGTGAAAGAGGAATTGAATTTGAAACAGAGTAATGAATTCAGGGCTTTGATGAAGGGGCATGAATGGGTTTTCAATTTTTTTGGATTTGTTTATGCTACCAAGGGATGAGAATGCTAATATGAGTGTGTTTTGGAAGTCGAGGAACCACGCTAATAACCATGACGCCAGGACGAGTAGAGGTGAACGAGAATAGGTGTTTCATAATTCTCATTAATTGTTAATCATGGTAAGTCTTTATAAAAATATAGTATAGTAAACAATACCATTTATTAAAAAACTACCATATTAAATACATAAATGCAACAAAACATTAAGGTGGATAAATAAAGAAAATCTTTTCTTTCATCAAGGAGACTAACAAAGGTGGAACCCTAGGTAGTTACTCTACTGCACATTACAGTGAAGAGTGTGAATGAACTACCATGGGGAAATGAGGAATGTGCATCAACTTATAGGCATTTGATAAATGGCCAAACATTTCATAAACATATGCACCTTTTTCAATGTGAGGTCACAAAGATGTGTACCTTTTACAAGGTATTTTTTCAATGTATGTAAATCTAATTTCCATTAATCTACATTATACTTAGTTAATATTTAATTTAAACATTGCTTAAGCATAATATTTAGATATACAAGGAAGTTATTATTTGAAAATCCATGAATCCATCTACAGGACATTACGAGAATATGTCAACATCTTTCAATACCAATCATCTATTTGGAATCTATAATTAAGAAAAGGATTAATGTGTGAATTTCCAATAGAGGGTCCATAATTATTTATTTTTCTTATAATTAATAATTAAATAGAGAAGAAATTTGGAAAATTATTAGAATGTTATATAATAATAGATAAAGTTGTAATTTTTAAAACTTAAATAATTAACTTTTATATTTTAAATTTTGTTTCAAAAACTTCTCTTTAATTAAAATCATACAGTTTCAATAATTCAAAATTACATTTTTCATATAATTATTTACCAGAATTTAAATAAAATTAATAAAAAATATTAACACGCAATCAAAGCTAGAAATTTTATGGTACATTGATTTTCAACACACATTAAATGATAAAATGACAATTTGAAAAATACGATTCTAATTACGCCTTATTTTGAAATTCCAATAAATTGTAGTTACAAATGTTTGACCTTATATAGTACATATGTAAAAAAATGATGCAAAGCTCACAAAAACTCCATTGTCGTGGTGTAAAAGATTTAAATACAATACCGAAAGGTAGCTTAACTACTATGTTAAATCACTCATTTAAGCTATGACCACTGACTCAAGGGAATTATTCCCAATGCCATGGCTGAAGAACACTTTTGTAGGTCTAGAATTGTTTTCAATTATCTATAATCACATAAACACAAATCATTATTTAGCTTACATATTAACTTTAATGACTATATTAACGTCTATTCCCTTGTTGACTTTGGAATGTTGAATATAACGCCTATGATTGAATATGGTTGAAAATGATGCTTTTATTTCTTTCCAAGAGAAACGATTAAGGTTGGTTGAATTGTTGGTTTGTGTAGGAATTTCACAAATCTAGTGCATAGGAAGGGAATCGATTTAGCTGGAGAATAGATGAGTATTTCAGTTATGACATACTGGAATTTTTTCCATTGTTGTAATTATCTAAAGAAAAAATTTTATTACAGAAGAATAATAAAATACACATAATGTTGTAGGTTCTCCCGAGAGTTGGTGTTCCCTGGGTATATCTTGTGTTATGTGTTGTCACATTTGTCTTATGATTTATCTTCCATTATGCATGTTACAAAGCTCAGTGTGTTTGTGATTTAAGTTTCCATGATATCAGTAGTTTATATCTCTTGGTTTTTTCCTCTAGAAAATTACAAATGAGTTCACCGAGTTTTAGCGAAATCTAACATGGTATGAGAGCTTAGTTTTTGATTGAGGAACATGAACATATTTTATCTTCAAGAGAAAATTATGTGATTCAGAGCAAGCAAGTTATCACATCGATTTAGTTGTTAGGGTTTTGAGTAGTGTGCATTGAATCGACTAGTGTGATTTGTATTTAACAATGTAATTTGGCAGTATTGTATATCTGGGTCTCATATCTGAAGACCAATTTAATGATGCATCTAACTTTCATTTGTGGAATGAAAGGATAGAAGTGGACGAAAGGGTACAAGAAGGACCACATAGCAACATTTGCAGAGATTTTAAGTCTGATATAGCAACAACATTTACTAGAAAATGAGGGCATGACTTAAGAAGTGAGATTAGATAGTTGTGACATAGGTGCATGGGAGTTGGTGGCAATTCAATTGAGCACAAGTAGGTGTGAAAGAGAAGCGAAGGAAGAGTGAGGGTTTTGGCAGATTGTAGACCTCAACATTTGAGAAGAATAAATCGAGTGAGATTCAAGCATCTACAGCTAAATGCAAAGGTCCATTCACACGTGCATGTAGTAGAGAGAAAGTGTGCTTGCATGTGTGGATCAAATTGTTGGTTTGTGCAGGAATTTTGTAGATCCAATAGGCACGAAGGGAATCGATTTAGCTAAAGAGTGGATGAGTATTTTACTTCTTGTAAACTAGGAATTTTTGCCTTGTAATTCTTAGATGAAAATCCTTTGTGGTAGATTAGAATAATAGAATACACACAACGTTGCAGGTTTCCCGGAGTTGGGGTGTCCTAGGTATATCCTGTGTTTTTATGTATTGACGTCTTTGTCTTCTAATTTATCTTTTGTTGTGGATGTTAGAAAACTCAGTGCATGTGTGATTAAGCTTCTAGAACATTTGTTGTTTACATTTCTAGACTTTTACCCTTGGAAAATTACAAATAAATTTATTGGGTATTAAGGAAATATAACACTTTTAAGTTTATTTATACTAACATTATTATTGTTAATGATATTAATATTAATAATAACAATATGATCCTTACATAAATATTATTATATTAAAAATATTAAGTGTATATGTGCGTGTTATAATTAATAAATTAGTAGTAATAACAGAACATTGTTAATCTTGTTATTAATATTAGTGATAATGATGATGGTTTGTTAGTATTAATTTCCTTCCTCATTACTTATATGTATTGATAACAATATCATCATCAACATTATGATTATTAATGTTAACACTATGACCTAAATGTTATAAATAATAGTAATATTAATAATACCACTAATATATTTAATAACATTAACAACAGCATTATATAGTATAAAAACATTATTACATTAAAGTAAAATGAATTACTAGATGTAATAATAACATGACAGGTTACGTATAATAATATTATTACATTAATCATATCAATAGTGTATTTATGTTATAATTAATATATCATTGTTAATAACTTAGCATTGTTAATGCTAATAATAATTGTATTATTGGTAATATTAATGTCATTATTAAATGTTGTTAATAACATCAATACTAATAATAATTTTAATGTTATGCTTAACATTAATAAAAAATTATTATAATAAAACCAGCATAGATCCATCTTAAGTAGGGTTCTAGCATGAGCTTCGAGGGATCAAATTAGTTCACATGCAAACTTAGTTTAGAGTGCAAAAAATAATGTGTAAATTTTCATTCTTTAAATTTTATTTTTGAATGCTATAGAGATTACATTACTTAAACTTGTGATTCCCAAAAATCTTTGTTAGATTTTGACATACAAGCATATGCCTAAAAAAGTGTTAAACTTTAAAACGCATAGACCACCTCAAAAGTTTTAACCAAAAAAAAAACTATCTTTTTCAATAAATTTATAAGATATTCATGTTTTTTTAAAACAATATGTAAAATATTTTAAACATAACATGTGAAATGAGTGATTTTATTAGGCCAGATTAAAATGGTTTTCTTGGTTATTAATATATTTTTAATTCATACTAAAATATTTTATTAGTAAACCACTTTGGATATTCTGTTGTATTCAACATTCAAATAATTTCTTTTAACACTTTTTTCTATATATAGTGATATATAAAGTTGATGTCAACAAAAATTAGTTAATGTAGATCTTCAAATAGTTTTTTTTTTTTAAATCATGTGTTAAAATATTTTTAAAAAGTGTAAGGTTTAAGCATCTTACTCCCACAATTTTTTTTAATTCTAATTAGTTCACATGAAACTATATTCTTTCATATGGAAAACTAATTAAACACGGATAACATATACTTTTTTCCCTTTTATTATAGCTCACATTGTTTTTCTATTTAGAGAATATTTTATTTTCATTTTAAAAGGAACACACATTGACATAGTTACATATCGCCTTCACACTTGTTGTACAATGAGCCTCTCGGCTCAATAAGTGAATCATTAAGTTTACTAATATTTTTGTTTAATATTATTAATGTTGTTAATATTCTTAAATTTTTTAATAATATATTTGATTTATTAATGTAACATGATAAATTTATTAATATTACTAATGGTATTATTAGAAGTGTTTTATTAATATGATATTTTAACAATATTGTTTTTTTTTTGTAGGCAAGTAGGAAACATTATATTACCAAAAATAATTTACATAGAGTACATTGTGAGAAGAACTCCAAAGCTATAGTTGAGATGAGGAGAAGTACGCAAAGTGCTAATTATCGATTGAAAAGAGATAGGGATCCATCATCTCTTGTGAAATGGAAACCAGTTGGTCCTTTAGTATGAGCAAATATATGGTTGGAATCATGGGCCATACAAAAATCTAGATAGGACATATAAAACTAAACAAAGACCCTGAAAAAAGGATACCTACTAGTGTGACCATAGAAACTTAAACAACATAATAATCTAAAGAAATACTTTTTCAAATAAAGCATATTAGGAGACCTCATCAATGTGTTTGCTTCCATCTAGAACTGTTTGGTGTTTTTGTGCTTTGTTGTGGTCTTCTTCGCCTACTCCAACATTTCTAGGTGTACCGTTTTATATGTTTTCTTCGATGATAAAGCAGCGATAGGAAATGGTCTCTTCCTCAAAAGGTTCTACTTTAGTGGTGTGGTTTACACTTGTGGGAGAGTTCAACTAATTACCAGCCTTTTATTGAGGTTTTTTGCTGGGAAATGATCCTTGGACAACAATGCCTTTTCCTTTCACTTTTGCCACTAGAGGATAAGGGAGAGGAGGGGAGCCAGGTTGGTGTGAGGAATTAAATCAACAGAGATTTTGATGGAGTTAGTGGTTGCCAAAGTTAGAGGAACATGAGGTAAATCAATGCCTATAGCCCTCGGTAGATTGCATAGTGCCAGATGGGTATTGTTGAATTAAATACCCACCTATTCCATCCTTCGTTCTACTTTTCCCTCGCGCCCTCCAAGGTTTGAAGATGGTGCACTAAAAAAATTTGAACTTCCCAATGACCATCAACTAAACATCTACACTCAGCCTCCATGGAAGTCACCACGATGCATATGTAGGTTGGTATATCGGGGTCAAACAATTCTACAATTTCATCATGCTAGGCAGAGTGGGGTGAACTCCCTCATCCTCGGCCTTCACGTCTCTCTACCCCTTTCTGTAACCATATTTCATATATGAGAGTCATTGAATCGAAAGTGCTGGCTTCTGATATTTTTGTAAGAGAAAACAATGTTTTCACTACTTTTGTTAACACCTACCTCCTGGAAGATGGAATGGAGGAGGAAATAAAGGGACTGAGACATACGAATTAATGGGATCATGAGATCCAATTTAAGTATATCAAGATGATTTCGAGGGGAATGTTCCACAGAACCTAAATTAATTGAGACATATCTCACTTGGAGGAATTGTTCGGTGCATGACTACAACCTCATCACTTTATTGATTACAGGCGTGATTGTTGTCTGGCAAGACCTAACAAAAGTCATAAACCAAAATAGCATCCCAATCAAGGAGTTACAAATATTATTATTAATAATATTATTAACATTTTCTTTGTAAGCTTGGCAGGACTACATCTTCATCATTACCAATATATCATCCTAATTGAGCCAGGGGATTAAACTATTAACTTCACATCAAAGAGTGCCTTAACATAGCACCAAATTTCCATCTATCCAAAACTCATGAACAATAATATTATTAACATTAAATACAAATAAATTACTTAAGATATTAATTTATAAATAATGTAACTAAATACTAAATAATTTTGTTATATTAAAAATAAAAATTAATAAACACAATAATATTATATCAACTTTATTTTAATATTAACAATTATTTTAAACCTAAAATAAATAATACACCAAATAAAATCTTAATATTTTACCATTTAGCAGTTAAAACCTAAACCTTGATGCAAGAAAACCCTCATAGTTATTTTCACTTCTTCAACAACGAACTGCAAAAGGGAGCCACCAAATAACCACATTTAACCACTTAAAACCTTGATGCAGGGAAAACTGCTAATGGTAGCATTTCTCTGCATTTCTTCAACAATGAAACCTCTAAAGGCAGCCGACAAAGAACCACATTTAATGATTTTTATTGCCTTTATCCATGCCCATGCCTAACCGCTAACCTTTGTAGAGGAAGATGCGAATCAAAGACATTTGATAAGGCAAAGTTGGAATAAAAAAGGTTGAATACAACTACTGAAAAAGACAGAAGAGTCAAAGAGAGAAAATGGAAGAAAATTTTTGAAATAGAGTAAGAATAATCCAAAAGTTGAATACAACTACGGAAAAACGCAGAAGAGTCAAAGAGACAAAAGATGGAAGCAAATTGTTGAAATAAAGTAAGAATAAAGCCTAGAACTTGCGAGTTGCTCAAGTACTTCTATTTGGGCATTTCAAGCATGGTAGCACAAACAAATGCTCATAATGTTATTACCTATCAAAAAATAACACTTATATATAACCTTAAGAGGAAATGTTACGAAATCTTAGAATTTTTAATATTAAAAGATATCATTTATTTTATATAATTATATTGTTATTTAAAAATAATATTTAAAAATTTCTCCACAGAGAATTATATAATATTTAATATTTAAATTATAATTATTATTTTTTTCAAATAAATTTATCAAACATATTAAAATTTATATGTTTATAAATGGTACTTATTTGTATCGAAATCTAAATCTCTATGAATTGTGTTTCTTTAGCAAGTTGTTTTTCCGAGATTTAAGTGTGTATTGATTTTTGAAAGGACAAAATGAAGAAATTAAATTTAAGAGAAAAGAAGTTGCAATAGTGAAATTCAACAACCCTCATTAAATCTAGAAGTAAGCTTCAACATTAATTATTACATATCAAGAATATTGTCAATCAATTCAACAACCCATGTCAAATCCATAAGCAAGCTTCAACATTACTTATTTCTTATCAAGAATATAGTCAATGAAGTAAGCACATACCATTATCAACTAAGTTATTAGTTATGGAATATGATTACAAAGGAACAAGCTCTAGTTCTTCGTTTATTGCTAGCTACATTGTACACATCTTGATATTTGTAGTCTTGAGCTCTAGTGATGGCAAAAAGCAAGCTTCTTGGATGAGTGGTGAAGGTTTTTTTTTTTTATTAAGTGATAAGTGGTTAGTGAGTTTATTGGAGTACTAATTATACTTATTCTCTTATCCAAATAAGTTGGTGTAATTCCTTGCTTCTAGTCATTTCCAGGTTGATGTAACTCCCTATTTCCAATTGTGGGTGATTTGCAAGCCAATTATATTTCACAACTTATTTTATGTGCAACATCAAAAATCAAATTATTCTAAAAGCTTAGGCTCTTAGGCTAGCACATTATTTAAAATGAAACAAATCCATGGGAAGGATTAGAAAGGAGATATAATTTCTAGAAAATCATCCTCTCTTAAGTTAAAAAAATGGCACAATTGTTAAAAAAAAAAAAAAGAGTGACACAAAACTTTACCAATAGCACAATCTGAAATCATTCAATTGTTGTTACAAAATCCCAAAATTTACGAGAATTATTTCATTGTTGTCACCATAATCATTCCATTGGTATCATTGGATCTTACCTAAAGTTCCACCACTTAGCAGAAGTTCCACCACTCTTAGTCCCAAGCAGAAGCTCTTCCCAAACCCTCGCCATAAATGCCAAAGTTACCCAGGCTAAAAACCCTAATATTCTCCACCCAAATCTTACTCGAAGAAGCCAAACATCTAAAGGAAGAATTGAAGAATTGAAGTTGAAATAAATTAGTGAATTAAGGGCTTTGTTGATGGGGCATAAATGGGGTATCATATTTTTTGGATTTTTTTATTCCAAGAGTGGAGGAGAATGAGAATGAGAAGGAGAAGGAGAGGGCATTTTGGTAGTCCACATTCATAACAGCTAAGCCACTTGTCATAGGGAAGTGGGGAATATGAATGAACATCTAGGCATTTGATAAATGGGCAAGCATTTTATAACGTCATTTGCAAAATCAAGTTTTGAAGATATGCACTTTTTATAGTTTTTTTTTTAAATGTAGTGGAATCTAATTTTCATCATTATACATGTATAGTCAATTATAAAAGACACAATCGGTTTTTTAATTATAAGTACATTTAGATACCCAAAAAAACTATTTTTCGAAAGTACAAGGATTTTAAGAGGTATCTTTCATTCCCAATGGTATAATTAGGTTGACTAGTATGTTAAATCACTCCTTTAAGCTACGACAATTTTGGAGCTATGGAATTGGAATTGAGGTGTTTGTGGACTAAGAATCACCATACAAATAGTAATAACAATAACAGCATCTCAATACTATTAAGTATTTACGTTAAAATGCTTATTAGGATCATAAAGGGATACAATGAACGACTGAAGCTGAAGCCATTGTCAACATGACGGATGGCTTTTTCAGCGAAAAAATGAAAACCGTTTTAAAGCATAGGTACGGGGAGCAGGTGGCTAGAAATGGTGATCTTTTACTTCCTTTTTGGCTGCCTTCTTTTTGTGATGCTCGTGGAAGGCATAGCCCCCAGCTCCCACTGCAGCTGTTGCTGCAATCTCCTCCTCAATTTTGTGCCTGTGCGCGTTCTCTGGATCCTTCTTTGCTTTATGTTTTTCGTACTGCATACCCAGTGAGAGAATTAGTAATCCTATAATTGTATACGTAAACTCTATAAAGCTGATTTAGTTTATCAACTTACTAAAAATTACAGAATAAGAGATATATATATATAGTACCAGTGCAAACGTTCCAGCAGCGACTGCTCCCAGTTCACCTAAATGCTCCATTCGCTTATCGTGCTTCTCCTCCTTCATCGCTTTCTCGTACGGCGTGGCCTCCGAGTCGGCGTTCTCGTTCTTGTGGTGGTGGAAGTGATTGTGTTTATTCTCAGACATCCTTTCCGAAATTGATTTCAATTACAACGGTATGAAAGGAAATTCAAAAACCACTAATATATAGAGGTTTGAATAATTAGATCCCGATGCAATGTAAGGAAATGCAGACAATGACTTTTACCCGCCTAGAATACTCAAATTGCTGAGCAGATTAGATTACATGAAGGAATGGTAGGGAATTAGTCCGGTATATATATACCCAGGGTTGAATATTAAACACGCTATACCGTGTGAAAACAGAGTTCACGCGTGAGCGGTTTCCAAATGGCCGGTGCGCCTGCATGGTCTCTCCCTATCCAATAGATAAGACCGACGAGGAAGGTGTGTTTGATCGGAGGTGCGCTAGTTGGACATTGTCAACCGAATGGACAACGCGTTGGTGCAGTTTCCAGAGTGGCTGCGGCGACCACATAGCCTGTGCTTATCAGAAAGTGAATGGTGACGA
>APFE031114374.1:0-12987 GCA_000404065.3 Pinus taeda
ACTTGGGTGAAGAAATAAAAGAGGCTGTTGTGGTTGAAAAAGTTCTAAGATCTTTGTCCTCTAGATTTGAATCTAAAGTTTCTGCTATAGAAGCAAAGGAGAATCTACAAAACCTTAAAATGTCTCAGCTGCACGGAATTCTAACTGCTTATGAAATGAGGAAAGGAGGTCCGTCAGACAGGAGAATAGCTGCCTTCAAGGCTTCAGGCAAAGGAGAGTACTATGAGTCAGGACACGTGTCAGAAGAAGAAGAAGAATCAAATTTTGTTAGAAATTTTCAACGGGGTACTGGAAGATTCAGAGGTAAGTTACCCTTCAAATGTTTTACTTGTGGAAGAGTAGGTCACTATGCTACCAATTGTCCTCATAAGGATAAGATTGACAAGGGGAAGGAACCTGTTAGATGGAACAAGAAACAGAATGCAAATAAGAAAATCTATTACACTCATGAAGATAGTGATGGACTATCAAATAGCGATGAAGAGGAACGAGGTAATCACTATAAACTTTTAATGGCCTTTTAAGATGATGATTACATGGATGATATAGATGTGGATGATTTTTATGAAGAGATTTCTTGACTCAAAACATGTTTGGAAGAAAAGAATGTGATCATTGATACTCTGCAATTTCAACTTGATGAAAAAGAAAAATTTCTTGAGAATTTAGAATGTGAAATTGTTGGCCTTAGAAAGAAATTGAGAAAACAAAGGCCCTTAATCTTAAATTTTTTAAAGGATCTGAAACTCTAGATGAGATTATCAATGTGTAGCGTTCCCCTCTAATCAAGACAGGTCTGTGATATAATGGTGAAACATCTCAAGCTTCCACCTCCAAAAGTTATCTTGATGCAGCAAGAAGGAGTGAGCAAAAGCCTAATAGAAATCATCAGGTAAATCAGGGACAATCTTCATCAAGAATGGACAAAGACTATCAATAAAATTGGGGACAAGCTACCTTAAGGACAAACAGAAGCTACAACCAACCTCAGGTAAAATCTTCCCAATTTTCTTCAAGAATGGATGTCAATAGAAACTACAATCGGATGGATGATAGTCACAGGAATTTCTTCAATGGCCAATAGTTCTCTTGCCATAACTTTGGTCACAAAGCAGCTCAATGTGTTGCCTATAAGACAATCATGACTAGAGAAGCTCAAAAACAAAAAAGTATGCCTGGAATTACGAAAAGGACCTATAAAAACTTTTCGGCGCTTGAAAATGAAATTGAATGTTCTATTTGTAATAACTTCGGTCTTGAAGCTTCTGAATGCAGGAGCAGATTTCGACAAACAAAGGAACAAACCTCAAGCACCAAAACATGGAGAATAAAGGAATCACAACTAGAAAGATGTGGGATAGCTTTTTATGCAGAAGGACAGGAAAATCTATGGTACATCGACAGTGGATGTTCGAAGCATATGATAGGTGATAAAGAAAAACTTGAATCTTATACTGCTTTAGAAAAGGGAAAGAAAGTTTCTTTTGGAAATGATACCCCTGCAGCGATAAAAGGAAAAGGCACTGCTCAGTTGAAAGAAAAGGTCAAAGCTGGAAATGTTTTGTATGTTGATGGCTTGAAGCATAATCTATTGAGTGTTAGTCAGATGTGCGATAATGGAACCGAGGTAATATTTCGATAAGATGGGTGTAGTGTTCGTGATCTTGATACAAGAAAAATAGTGATCAAAGGCAGAAGAACTTCAAATAATTTATACATATTTGAAGAAGGACAACAACAATGCTATTTGAGCAAGGATGATGAAAACTGGTTATGGAATCGGAGGTTGGGGCATCTAAGCTTTTCACAAATAAGGAAAGCATGAAAATACCAGGCAGTTCGTGGTCTTCCAGACATCAAAATTCCAGACAACACCATATGCAAATCATGTCAGTTTAGTAAGAAAACCAGAACTAACTTCCCTGAGAAGGAAGGATCAGCCAGCAGGCCTCTTGAGCTAGTCGATACAGATGTATGTGGTCCATTTAGGACAAGGTCGCCTCAAGGAGAAGAATACTTTATATTATTCATTGATGACTTCTCCAGGATGGTTTGGTTAGGACTTATGAAGCACAAGGACAAAGAATTCGAAAAGTTCAAATCCTTCAAAGCCTTGGTTGAAAATGAATCAGATTACAAAATTAAGTGCCTCAAGTCCGACAGAGGTGGGGAGTTTACCTCAAATGAATTTTTCGATTTTTGTGAAGAACATGGAATAAGAAGGGAATTCTCTACAGCTAGGACTCCTCAGCAAAATGGAGTGGTGTAAAGGATGAACAAAATAGTCCAACAAATGGCTCATGCTATGCTTGATGAGTCTGGAACTCCCGCAACCTTTTGGGGTGAAGCTGCATATGTTGCGGTTGTTATTCTCAACAAAACAAATGTCCGAGTAAACAACACTCAAACTCCGCATGAGCTCTAGTATGGTGAGACTCCTTCGGTAAAGCATTTCAAAATTTTTGGGAGCAAATGCTATATTAAGAAAACTGATGAACATCTTGGAAAACTTGAACCTAGAGCAGATGAAGGCATTCTCCTTGGATATTCTCCCTATAGAAAAGCATATAAATGCTATAATAAAAGGCTTGGAAGAATTGTTGGTAGCATTGATGTAGTGGTTGATGAAAAAGGATACATCCCTCGGCAAGTAAATCATGAAGATATCGAAGAGGATGAAGACTACTCTCCAAATCAGACAGATGATGAAGAAGAACCTCAAGAGGCACCAGAGGAACAGACAAGGATAGAAGAAAAGACTCCATCTAGGTACGTTCAGAAGAATCATCCTGAATCTCAGATTTTGGGGCAGAAGGAAGCAGGTGTACAAACTAGAAGAAAAATTGCAAAAGCCTTAAGCTATTTGGCATTGCTCTCCTCCACTGAGCCACAAAATGTAAAAGAGGCATGCAAAGATGAATGTTGGGTTAAGGCAATGGATGAAGAACTTGAGCAGATTGAAAATAACAACACTTGGGAGTTGGTTCCTAGACCAAAAGATAAGAATGTCATAGGGACAAAATGGATCTTCAAGAACAAGTTGAATGAAAATGGGGATGTTATTAGAAATAAGGCCAGACTTGTTTGTAAAGGGTATGCTCAACAAGAAGGAATAGACTTTGAAGAAACTTTTGCTCCTGTTGCTAGACTTGAGGCCATCCGAATGTTCCTTGCTCTCTCAAGTTTTAAAAAGTTCAAAGTTTTTCAAATGGACGTGAAATCAGCCTTTCTGAATGGGGACTTAGAAGAAGAAGTGTACATTGAGCAACCAGATGGTTTCATCCTTGGGAATGATCCAAATCTTGTATGCAGACTAATAAAGGCTCTCTATGGTCTTAAACAGGCTCCAAGGGCTTGGTACTATCGGTTGGACAGATATCTTCATCAACAAGGTTTTTCAAAAGGATCAACAGATAGTAATATTTATATAAAAATTGAAAATGACAAATTGCTAATACTTTTTGTGTATGTAGATGATATTATCTTTGGTAGCAATGAAGAAGCTATGAGTCAAAACTTTGCCTTAGTGATGCAGAAAGAATTCAAAATGTCTTTGCTTGGAGAACTGACATACTTTCTTGGATTGCAAATCCAACAAAATGAAGGTGGGATCTTCTTGTCTCAAACCAAGTTTCTCAAGCAGATTTTGAAGAAATATGGCATGGAAGATGCAAAACCAGTATGTACCCCCATGGTCACAGGATGCAGCCTCAGTGCAAGTGATGAATTAGAAGTTGTGCATCAACCAACCTACAGGTCTATGATTGGAAGTCTACTTTATTTGACAGGTACCAGACCAGACATCGTGCATGCAGTGGGAATAGTTGGGAGATTTCAGGCAAATCCAAAGGAAACTCATCTTCAAGCAGTGAAGAGAATTTTAAAGTACCTTCAAGGGACTCAAAACTATGGCTTATGGTATCCTAGAGATACAGATCTCACACTTCATGCTTATACAGATGCAGATTGGGCCAGAAGTGTGGATGACAAGAAGAGCACAAGTGGTGGTGCATTCTTTATGGGTTCTAGATTAGTATCTTGGTTTAGCAAGAAATAGAGTTCGATTGCTTTATCTACAGTTGAAGCGGAATATGTGGCTGTTGCATCTTGCTGCACTCAACTTCTTTGGATGATGCAAACCTTGCAGGACTTTCAAATCACTTGTACTCCACCTATCTCCATCTTATGTGATAATACAAGTGCAATCAACATTTCAAAGAACCCGGTCATGCATTGAAAGACCACGCACATATCAATCAAGTATCACTTTCTCAGGGAACAAGTAATTGAACAAAAGGTGAAGTTGGAGTATGTTCCTTCTAAGGAACAAGTTGCTGATATTCCCACCAAACCATTGCCCAGGGAGACTTTTGAATACCTCAGGCAAACGCTAGGGGTAGTTGATGCATCATCTTGTTGTTGAATCTCATTTGTTGATTGTACGCGAGGTTTATATGTGGTATACGCGTACATTTGCTGGTTTATGGATTGGTTGTAGATCAATGGCACAAGTTCAGGGGGAGCACATATAATGCATTGTTGGCATTATGGTAGCACAGAAGGAGAACATGGATGCTGATCTAAACATGGCTGCAATATGTCTCTATCTCTTTCATGGTCATGGTGGATTATGGTTCTTATTGAAGAAATTTATGGTGGATTATGGATCTGGTCAGGGGGAGCATTATTAGCATAGCAAAGACTTAAGCATGTCCTCAGGGGGAGCATAACCATTTGCCCTTGATGTCAAAGGGGGATAATGACATTAAGGATCTTGAGGTTGCCATCAAGTCCAAAGGGGGAGATTGTTGGCATTATGATTCTGGTTTGGCTCTATGGTACAGGTGTTCTACTTGATGGAAACTCACTCTTGTGGCTGACCTCAATTCAGGCACTCAAAATCATGGATAAAGAGATACCCGGAGGTGATCCTTTGAAAAGTTGCGGACCCGCACGACCAAGAAGTGCGGTCATACACGCAGGTGCACTGTTCAGAAGGTGCGGACCCCAGTTTAACTCTCCAATGCAGAAAAGCGAGTGCACATGGGAATCTTTATGAATGGTCCATGGTATTTAGCCCGACTTATTTGATCCTATGGTTTTGGTCCGTGGTTTTGCATCTAAAAATATTAATCCAAGGTATTGGGTTCATGGTATTGTGTTATTATGGTTTTGGACCATGGTATTGTGAAAGGCTTGCCTATAAAAAGGAAAGGAGATCTCTTGGCTATATACTCGTGAAATTTGAATATCTTAAGATCTGAAATTTGGGTGTTTGGTTTTTAAAAGCTAGATCTAAATCAAGGAGAAAACTTAAGGTGAATCTATTGATAGGTCGTGATCTCTCAGGCACATGAATAGATCTATGGATCTGACTGATTGTGGCACATTGGAGGACTGTTGATTTGGCCCTAATCAGAAGTTTGCAGGCGATCCAAGGCGTAAGTGCGGGGGTACGCAGTGCAGGAGAAAGCGCAGTGTGGGGGTACGCAGCGCAGAAGAAGGCGCAGTGCGGGGTACGCAGCGAAGAAGAAGGTGCAGCGTGTGGGGTACGCATAGAAGCCGAAGGCGCAATCCGAGGTACGAAGCACAGAAGAAGACACAGTGCAGAGGTATGCTGTCATACAAAAAGTTCAGGTGCAGGTCTGAAAAGAAGTACGCAGAGCACAAGAAAGATCAGGTGTGTATTTGCACAGTCTAGACTCAGAAGAACTGCGGGTATCCGCAGGTTTACATTGGTCAAGTTGCGGACTTTTCCTTGAAGTATTTGTTGGCTTCCTTTTATCTATTTGCTGCAGAGTTATGGGTTTAGTTTACTGGTATTGTCTTTCTGTTTACAGCATTCTGAGAAATTGGGTGATTCATTGGTTGATTGTATAAGGAGTTTGGTTGTTTCATATGTACTTGTTGATTATTTGATGTCCCTGGATCCAATTTGAAAATTAATGAAACGTGGTCCTTAAAGAAGTGAAAAGAGCAAAGGGGGTTGCAGCTCCCTTCCAGGGGAGACTAGAAAACTAGAGAGGTTTGTAGCTCTCTGCAGGTTGCAGCCTGCGTACTGGTAAAGGACTGCACCAGTACAAAATCATTGTAAAAGAAGTTTCTAATTGAAAGAATATAGAGACATATTGCGGCAGGTGGTTTTCACCCACATTGGGTTTCCACCTTATATTTGGTGTTCCTTGGTGTGATTATCTGTATTTCTTGTTCTTGCTCATTATTATATGGTATTGACATAAAAACTAATGATCAATATCTGAAGAATAAATTAAAGTATAAATCTGGAAGGTATATTTGATAATACTGATTCACCCCCCCCTCTCAGTATTATTTCCAACATGGCCACCAACAAACCCCCTTCTTATTTAGTGTTATTACTAATACTAAATAAGTAGGGAACCTTAGTCAAAAAATTTAAAAATGAATTAGTGCTTGTATTTCCTTTTTTAATAAACCTTACCATCATAAACTTAGGAAAATACCTTTTGAAAAACCAAAAAAGCTTAAGTTTCATGATGAGGAAAGATAAAATTACTCCTTAATGAATATCGCATCGCGGAAAGGATAACAAGATGCCTTCTTACAAGACTACAAGATTGCAATGCGAGATTACATATTTAAAAAACATATATATCGCATTGCATGCCTTAAAACGCACTTACGCTAGAAAACCACAGAAAACGCCGATATGCAATGGCGCATATCGCAAAATCGCACCTCGCAAGAAATACATTAACACAAAATGAGCACATACAATGATTATACGATATTGCGACCATGCGATATCACGATATCGCGATATCGTGATAGAGCGGCAACGCGATCTTACCAAAGAATAATATTGCGATATTGCGATCTCGCGATAATGCGATGCAGCAATCTGCGATATTGTAAAGAAAATCGCAAAATCCCTCCATCACAAAATCTTTCGGCTCACTATTCGAGAAAACTTCTTTTCATAAAATAAGACCTGGTTATGAGCTTTAATGCTAATTAATGAGTTAGTTGCCAGTTGTTAATGAAATATGGTTTTGTGTTTATCAAAGAGCCAGTTCACGTAAGGTGGTATATTTTTGCATGTGTTCGACATTTAAAACTTTCTCTTCACTTTCCTTATCATTACTCTCACATCACTTGTAAACTGCAAGAATGAAGAACAAAGAAATATACAAAGCAGTATACAAGATAATATGGGAAAGAAAGGCAAGGCTCCAATGTCTGAAGATAAAGAAATGGCACCCCTATATACAGACATTGCATGCAATAGAGACAAGGGTATTACCACTTGGGAAGGCATGTATAATCTACTTGAGGAAGAAAATCCCAAGGTAATGGAGGTTACGGCTTCTGCTGGTTCACATGGGTCTTTCGAAGCATCAGTCGCAAATTTAGCCTGTTCATTCTTGCATCGAATAGCGGCACGGCCCAAAATTATCCCCTATACAGACATGGTTAAATGGGTACTCGATAGCGCGGACATTAAAAACACACAGTTTAAGACCCAGGGTCAAGGACTTATCGGCTCATTCACTCAACAAGATTTGAAACTTATGTATCATTTTCCGGAGCCACAGGCAACTTATAACAAACAGCTCATAGAGAAGTTTGTCAAAGAAAATGAATACTTGGAAGAATGCACTAAAGATTGGTCAAGGAGAGACGAGCCATTGAAAAAGGATAAACACGGTATGTATAGTATTGGTTCTCTCACTTCCCCATATTGCTTTGCTGCTGCTATGCTCTGTAGAATTTACGGGAGACCAGATATTAAAAAATACTCATCTGCATGGCTACCATTGTTGGATGCTGCCATTAATTCTACTATTATGGATTGGTCTAGAATACTGTCAGACAACTTAGCTACTACCATTGTAAATTTCCGGTCTAAAAGAACTATTTCCTAGAGAATTTATCCCCCATTTTACTTATTGGCATATGTAATGGATGCAATTTGCTATGTTTCAAAGTTTCCTGTAATGGGATGGAAATGGACAACTCAAGACCCTTTACCCATTCATGTTTATCACAAAGAATTGTGGGAGTCTAAATTCCCTTCATTTTTCTACAAAATTTTTCATGGAGTTATGTTACCCCTGTACAAATGTTGTACGACAAAGATGCTCCAAGATGTTCTCTTGAAGCAAAAGCAGATACACTCACAGTCACGAGATGGTTTGGAGAGGAATTGTTTACATATGTTAGGGTATTTGGAAGTGACATTTCTCCTCATGTCTTACCCATGTATGTTCCTGATAAAGTCATGGCACGAGAAATTGTTTATCAAACCTGTTCAGAAGGGGGTTTGACTAAGGATTTGAAAGAAAAAAAGAAGGCTATTTGGCCACAATTTCCTGTAGCTTGTGGAGCCTTTTCACTATTTTATGTAGGCCATGCATTCAAGGAAGTAAACAACATAACATGTCTACAATTGTTCAAGTTTCAAAGAAGGTCGTTGACCCTTATGACATTGCAAAGAATTTCACTATCGCGATCAAAATAAAGGTCTTTGCCAAAGAACAGGATCGTTTTGAGAATATGTTCCAACAGAAAAGTACACTTGAAGAAATTCTGCACTCAACTCAAATGCGACTCCCTCCGGCATAGTTTTAGCAGTTCAAAACATACAGCAAAAGAAGATTAGCTAATATTCCTTTGGAAAAATTATGCTTAGAACCCGTAAGGGAACCAGCTCCAAGTATTAGCCTCAGTGAAAGCTCTGGTACAGATAGATCTAAATCCAAGTCCGAGAAAGAAACATCAGTACATTCTAAAAAATCTGAAAGTGACCATGGTAAAATCGAAGGGTCGGTAAAAGATAATACCCAATCAAAAGAGCCTACACAGCAACTGGTGTTAACGTCTCCGCAGGTAGATCCTCCCCCTTTCATCAGTCAGGCACCATCAGATAGAACTGAGCTAGACAAGGAATGGGATACCTTCAATGAGTTAATCAATCTTGAAGAGCAAAGCACAAAGACACCTATAAGTAATGTACAGGCAACAGAAGATATGGTCACAGGGACAATCGACAATGTCTCGGATATGGAACACATTCCTATCACCCCCTGATCTGAACTTATACTCAAGATAGAAGAGAATCCTCCTCTTGATGTATTTTACAGTCCACAACATAAGGCAGTAGTAAGAAAACAAAGGAAGAAGAGGAAATTGGAAAACGCGATCTCTCATGATGCAGAGGAATTGGATGTCTTGTGGCAAGATCCTACTAGCAATCCAACTAAAAATCTCACCAAATTATCTCAAATCGCAGGAGCTTATGCTTCTACAACTATTGATAAAGCATCTGAAGTACAGCAACTGCTGAAGGAAAGGGAAGACCTGATACAAGTTTTGCAGTGACAACTGCAACAAGCCAGTGCTAACAACGAAGCACATAAAAATCTTGAAAGACTATAGCTAGAATTCCAACGGATGCAGATAAGCTACCAAAATAGTTTGGCTCAGAAAGAAAAGCAATTACAGGATATACAGGAGATGCAGAAGGATGATCCCAAGCTTACAGAATTCATCGCAGAATCCATTTCCTTGAAAGACCAACTATTACAACAACAGGAAGCATTTGGCCAAAGAATAGCACAGTGGAACTCGTATTGTGAAATAACTGATACAATCACTAATAAAGTCGTAGATTTACGGCATGACTATGATTTAATTGATAGACGAGTTACTGAATATTTGGTCTGGCAAGAAACAGAGGAGGGAAAAAGAGCAAGCGCACCAATAATAAATGACAATCATAAAGAAATTCTCTTTAACAAATGGGATACACAGATCAGGGAAGTTGAGAAAGCAGCAGAAGAAGCATCTACAGTTGTAAAAATCCTTATTGATTGCATAAATGAAAGTTTGCATAGAGAAAATCTAATCTTGGAAACCACTCCAGGGTATCTACCAAAGGTACAACAACTGCAAGCAGACTGGAAATGGAAGGCTCAAGAAAAGGTAGAATCCAATAAAAGATTAACTAAGTTGAATTGGGATTCTTACTGGGCTTATTTAGTGAAACCACACAGCCAGTGTATGACTCTCAAAAGCATCATTAATCTCGGAAACCACTCCAGGGTATCTACCAAAGGTACAACAACTGCAAGCAGACTGGAAACGGAAGGCTCAAGAAAAGGTAGAATCCATTAAAAGATTAACTAAGTTGAATTGGGATTCTTACTCGGCTTATTTAGTGAAACCACACAGCCAGTGTATGACTCTCAAAAGAATCATTAATTCTACCGAAAAGATGGCACCAGCTCTTGCGGACTACGTTTTCACAGGGCAATTAAAGGCTGAAGTCGGCCAACCGACTCTTCTCAAACAAATGTTGAATGCTTGCGATGTTAAGGAGAAAATACAAAATAGTTAGATGTTAGGTTTAATTTTAGAAATAGTTTTGCTTTATTTTTGCCTAGAAAAATGATGGTCATTTAAACCATATCCTATATTTTTGTAAATAGTTATTTGTAGATGTAGTTAGCAGTATTTAAACCCTTCTCATGCATTTAGAGAAGGGTCCAGAAATTTATCAAAAACTTGTCCTCAGAACATGCACTTTTGCACCCTCTGAGGACGTTTTGATGAATGAATGGAACAAGATTTATTGATTTTTGCATTTAATATCTACTACTAATGTTTCACTTTTGTACTCTTAGTGGATGTTGGATTAAGAAGAGATAAATCGTTATCACTTGAAGCTCATGAGAAGAACTAGTTATAAATGGTACTTTTATCTCTTAACTGTTTCTATCTTTTGTGTTAAAGTGATATTCAAGTTCAGTTGTCTATATATTAATACGTGAATGCATGAGTTATCATTTGGCACTTTTGTATGGTGATAGCTATTTATTTGTGCTTAATGTATCAGTAGATTAATGTGCAATATGTTTTTCACAACTGTTTCATCTAACTTTTTATGTGAAGTGGTTCATCTATATTGAATTATTTTCTTATAACAGTTGAATGATGTTTATTACTGATTGTTATTTGAAATCATTTTAGATCGCACAGAAGAAAAATTACATCCCGGGTTAGTATAGACTTAGATATTTCTATTTATTAGAATACAATTGCATGTCATTAGATTAAAGTTAGAATTAGAGCATCTTAATTAGGAACTGTTAGATCAGAAATATCAAATTCTACACACACACACCCATAAATTGGGAAACTGGTCCCATATCCCAAGTCGGACCCACCACACCAAATGGAAAAAGAGCTGCCAACCAAGGTCCGGACTAGGTGGGTGTCCCCCTTATTGTAGACCCAATTTTTGGGGCTGCAATAGTTCCATAAGAGCCCCACTCAAAACACAAGTGAGTGTCGGGCCTAGTAGTCATTGGTGGCCAAGTAGAAGGCTTCAGAATCAGATCCATGTTCAACTCTGAGTCAAAACCCGACAAGAGGAATGACAAAGGTAGGCAGATTATTGATGCGGAGCCTAGCGCCATTGTTTCCACCATCAAGACCTAGAAGAATGAACCCTAAGATTTAGAGGAGGGGAAGCATCTCTTCCACTTACAGATGTGGGTGAAGGGTTCATTTTTGCAATTCATTTTCGACAGTGGGAGCCAAAAGAACCTCATTTTAGCAAATGTTGTGAAGCGGATGGGCCTACTGACTATTGACACCTAATCCTCAGTGATTGGGGAACTGAATGTGAACAGTCATTGAGAAGATGAACTGAGCAATCACATTCTTGTATATATTAGATAGTTGGTTAAATGAATAAATGCATTAGTTTTTGTGTAGTTACTTCTGGCCTGACATGGTATCAGAGCACAGGTCCCAGGTTCTATTTTTAACCTTGTAACTCCTTCCTGCCTTCTGTCCCACATCTGATGATGAGTGAAACGCCTGGCCTGCACACTACCTACACTGCTGAGTGATAGGCTTCTGAGAAAAACGCCTGCCTGCTTGCGCTGAAGCTGCATACCATTTCTGGAAGAAAAAAAACGCCTGCCCGCTTGCCTTCCTGAAGCCTGAAAGTGTGTAAGGCGTACACTCCTCTGCTGGCGCTGTCTCACCTGGTAAGCAATCCTATTCAACGCATAAAATGCTCTATTTTGAAGCCTAAAGGTCTGGTCTGACATTGCGTGTAACACCTGTGCTTCTGGTTCCGTTTCTTTGTCCTGAGTGAAAACCAGAAAATGCTTGTCTTGGACTCGGGAAGGGAAAACCCTGCAAGGAGGCCTCATGTTTTCTGGCCTGTGCATATCTAAGCTCTCGGCCCTGATCTTCTGCTGAGATTCGTACCCATGTTACGTAATGAATCCACCGAAGAAGCCGAGTGCTGTAACACTAATTTTAACCGGCGGCTTGCTGGTCAAGATCTAAAACTGAATTAATGTCGACGGGGAGAAAAAGAGCACAATCTGAGGATTCCTAAAACGACGTAACTCAAATGGGGATAAATTCTATTATCAGAACAGGGAAGGTACCTGTGAATGCCTGAAAGAGTATACACGGTGTGTATATATCCATCCTTATTAAAAAGAGTGGGCCACCAAACAGATCCGTGAATTTAGGCGACCTTTATGGACATGTCGAGAGCCCTCTCAATAATGGATTCAACGCCATGATCATTTTCTACAATTTCATGTAATTTTATATGTAGCAGAATTTTGAATATGGTGATATATATGGTGATATAAAGCAGAGATATATATTATATATGGTGATTTAAAGCAGAGATATATATATGGTGATATATGTAGCAGAATTTTAAATGATTTTTTTTCTCCATATCAAAACAATTTTTAAAGCAGAGATATATATATATGGTGATATATGTAGCAGAATTTTTCTCCATATCAAAATCATTTTTTAAAGCAGCAGAAGTTTTTTAAGAGCAAAATTTTTTTTCGCCATCAGAAGCATTAATATATCAGCAAAAGTTTTTTTTTTTCAGCAGAAGTAACCTTTTACAGAATGCATTCAATCATCTCTATGATAGGAATAGTTCTCACTGGCAAGGAG
>APFE031114374.1:17182-39943 GCA_000404065.3 Pinus taeda
TAGATCGCTGGTTAAACGAATAAATGCATTATTTTTTGTGGAGTTACTCTTGGCCTGACAACACCACATCCACAGTCGTACAACATCGAGTGGCTTCAACAATGATGAGATTTCTTAGTCAGCCAATAATGTTGCCTTCCCTACAACATCAAGCCCTTCACAAATGAGGTATTGTGTGATTTTTCTCTTCTTGACATTTGTGATGTATTATTAGGACAACCATACTTGTTGAAGCAACCTGTTGTATATGAGTCGATACCTCGCTCTGTTACTATTTATTTGGATAATACGTTATACAAGATACCTTAGGTAGCTCTCCCTACCACCATCTCTTTGATCTCTGCTAAGCAATGCAATAAGATCATCTCCCACACTAGGAAATGTTTTTCTTTATGATTCGCTCTCAAAGTAAGGGGAAGATCCTAGCCACACCCATGGCCCCTAGGAAGGGTTCCTCCATGCAGCAGAAGCAGGTGGATATGTGTTAGGTCCTTATAATGCTAGTGATTCCCCCATTACTATTTTCATTGTAGCCCTTATTGTTATTATTGTGCCCATATTGTCCACATATTTTTATTAGTGTGCCCCATAGAAGCCCACTATTGTTATTGTTGTTCCCTTGTATTATTATTGTTATGTTGGCTTTGATTATATTGTGACCCCTTAGACTCCTATATATAGAAAGGAGGTTTAGTCATTTGTATCATCCAAGAATTGTTCATTTATGTAATATAAAGGAGGTTTCCCCCTCGAAGAGGCTAATTTTGAAGTCATTGATATATCTTTTCTATCTTTTTGTGAGTTGGTTTCATAACATTTGGTATCAGAGCTTTGGATTCTAGGGTTTCGGTACTCCAAAATAGGTTCCTGATTTACATCCCAAACAGGCGACCCTGGGAAAATTGTCATAACTTTCTATCTGAGTATCAAATTGAATTTTGGTAAGAAGTTACAGAAAGAGGATGGATTGTAGTTTTCTGTGCATCATTTTGAAGTCCGAAGGTTGAAACAGTGACACATGGCACTCCATATAAGTTCACTCTATGGAAATAGTGTATAATTAGGTCATCTTGGGATATTGAGCATAACACTTTCTTGGAGAATCTAATTTTGATCAGACTAGTGGTGTTGGAAAGAGGACTTAGAGGGCTACCACACTTACAAATTTCAAACCCTTGGAGATTCGAAATTTCACAGATACAACAGATTCAATATTGAGCTCCTAGAAAGTGAAAAAATGTGTGTAGTTTTTTTTTTTTTTTTTTTGCATAAGTTGGTTTGAACAATTAGTTTAAAGGAATTCAAAGGGCATAGTAAAGAATAATTATCATTAATTGATGCCCCGAGGAAAGAAAATGGAAACACCTAGTAAGAAACCTGAAATCTCTAGCATGAATCATGAAAAAGAGGAAGAAATGCAACATAATATATCAAAATTACGAGACCAAGTGCAACAAATTTCACTCTTACAAAAAGTAACAAAAGTTAAGATGGATGGTTTAAAGAAAGGCATGGAAGATAAGATGGAGAGTTTAAAGAAATGCATGGAAGATAAGATGGATGGTATGAATGATAAGATTGAATATTTGAAGAAGGACATGAAAGGTTTGAAGGAAGGTTTGACAAAGTTGCTACAAGAAAGGCTTCCTAATGGCGAAAAGGTAATACGGAAAACTCATGATGAGAAAAAAAATAAATGTTAATCATGATTTCATAGACTCTAACGACGGATTGAAGACCCACCATGTTCCAAATATCGATATGAGGAAGTTTGATGGAAAGGATCCTGTAACATGGATACTACAAATAGAGCAATATTTCGATCTCCATAATGTGCAAAACACACAAAAGGTACGTATTGCAACTTTATATTTGGAACCAAATAATTTTGTATGGTATCGATGGCTTTTCTCTCGTAAAAAAATTGTCACTTGGGCTATTTTTATGGAAGAAATGATAACACATTATGAGGATACAAAAAGCAACACTATTTTTAGCCAATTGATAAATCTCAAACAAAAGGGTTCAATGATGGAGCACATTGAGGACATCCAAAAATTGAACATAAGCGTAAAAGATATTCCAGAGGAGCATGGGATTGATGTGTTCATAGGGACTTTAAAGGATAACCTCCAATATAAGGTTCACCTTTGGGAACTTGATTCATTGGAGAAGGCATTCAGGTTGGCAAGAAAAATGGAAAGAAAAATTATGGGAACAAGGAAGCCTACCACTCACAACTATAAAGATGGAAGTGTTGTTGTCCCTAGCCTTCCACAACCTAGAAGGTTGACACCACAACAATTGGAAGAAGAAAGAGCAAAAGGGCTTTGTTATAGTTGTGATATTAAATACACTGAAGGTCATAAGTGTGCTGAGAAGAAACTATTTTACATAGATTGTGAAGAGGATGAAGAAAAGGAACAAGAAACATCAAAAGAAGAGGATATACACCAGGAACAAACCCTAGAGAAAGAAGAAATGAATCCGACCATATCTTGTAATGCATTGGCCAGAATTACCACTCCTCAAGCTATCAAGATTGAAGGATATATCAAGAAGAAAAAAGTAATATTATTGATTGATTCGGGAAGTACCCATAATTTTATTTATTGTAAGATAGTCAAGGAATTGAATTGCTTCCTATATCCAACACCAAAGTGTCAAGTTATGGTGGTAAGTGGAGGAACCATAAATTTCTCTGGAAAGTGCCATAATATCGAGCTATTCATGGGAGAATATGTATTGAATATCCCAATGCTTTTCATTCCAATGGGTGGTGTTGATGTTGTACTAGGAGTCCAATGGCTACAATCCTTGGGTACAATAGCTTTTAATTTTCAAGAACTTTTCATGAAATTTTCTTCGGAAGGAAAGGAGGTTGAATTAAGGGGTATCACAGGGAAACCGAGAAAGATAATCAGCTCTAACGGAATGAAAAAATATTATAAAGAAAGAACAATGAGGTGTAATCTCACAATTATGTTCGCTAGAGGTTCCCACGTCGAAATCATCTATTTCTCCAGATCTTCAAAAAGTCTTGGACAATCATTCCAATGTACTTGAGACTCCCAGAGGCCTACCACCTATTTGTGATCATGATCATGTTATTCATTTGATTCCAGGAAGTGTTCCTCCAAACATCAGGCCTTATAGATATCCCTATGCCCAAAAGAGTGAAATTGAACGTATGGTTGCAGAAATGCTAGACGCTGGTATAATTCAACCTAGTCAAAGTTATTTCTTTGCTCCAGTACTATTGGTGCATAAGAAGGATGGTTCATGGCACATGTGTCCAGATTATTGGGAGTTCAACAAGCTCACTATTAAAGATAAATTTCCCATTCCTATCATTGATGAATTATTGGATCAATTGCATGGATCAATTTACTTCACCAAGTTGGATCTTTGCTCGGGATATCATCAAATCAGAATGAAGACTGAAGACATTTCGAAAACAACATTTAGAACTCATGAGGGTCATTATGAATTTTTGGTTATGCCTTTTGGCCTTACCAATGCACCTTCTACATGTCAAGGTTTGATGAATTCGACTTTCAAACCCTTCCTTGGAAAGTTTGTGTTAGTATTTTTTGATGATACAATAATCTATAGCAAGTCTTGGAAGGATCGCATTCAACATGTTGATAGGGTGCTCAAACTATTGGAGGAGAAACAATTATATGCAAACAGCTCCAAATGTTTCTATGGAGTACAAGAGGTGGAATATCTGGGTCATGTTATATCTCATGAAGGTGTTAAGGTAAACCCTAGCAAAATTAAAGCCCTTAAGGAATGGAAAATCCCCACATCCATAAAGAATCTGCGAATATTTCTCGGGTTGATATATTATCACAAGTTTGTTAAGAATTATGGGAGAATAGCAGCACCTCTAACAACATTATTGAAGAAAGATGCATTTTCATGGACTCTAGAAGCAACAGAGGCCTTTGAACATCTTAAAGAGGCAATGTCCCAAGCATTGGTATTAGATACGCCAGACTTCACAAAGGCCTTTATTTTGGAATGTGATGACTCAGGAAATGGAATTGATGTTGTTTTAATGCAAGAAGAAAGACCCATTTATTTCGAAAGTTGTCCAATCAAAGGAAAGTATTTACACAAAGCTATTTATGACAAGGAAATGTTGGAAATACTACATGCACTTCAAAAATGATGAACCTGCTTAATGGGAAGACACTTCAAGGTAAAAATGGATCATGATAGTCTTAAATACTTTTTAGAACAAAGATTATCTTCAGAAGAGTAGCAAAAATGGGTCACAAAGATGTTGGGTTATGAATTTGAAATCATCTACAAAAAAGGGAAGCAAAAGGTTGTGGGAGATGCACTCTCAATAAAGGATGACGAAGTGGAAGCATTTCTTTAGGCGATTTCTATTATCCAACCAAATTGGATAAACGAAGCAAGATATGAATGGAAGAATGATGAAGAAGCGTGGGTACTCATTCAAAAGTCACAAGATCCCAGTACATCTAATACATTTAGCTAGAAAAATGATTCGTTATGGTACAAATATCTCTTATACCTGGGTAAGAATTCCCAACTCAAACAAAATATTCTTATGGAATTGCACACTTGTCCCTTAGAAGGGCACTGAGGATTTTTAAAAACTTACCACAAGGTTAAGAAGAATTTTTTTTGGGATGGCCTTAAATTGGATATTCAAAAGTTTGTCGCAGAATGTTTGGTTTTCCAAAAAAATAAAGTTGAAACAATTAATACCCCAAGTCTATTATAACCTTTATCCATTCCAAGCCAATGTTGGCAGGAGGTTTCAATGGATTTTATCACAGGTTTACCCAAGTATGAAGGAAAGAGTGTCGTCATGGTGGTAGTTGACAGACTTACCAAGTATGCACACTTTTGTGCATTATCTCATCCATTTAAAGCCAGTACATTTTCTAATGCTATTATGGAAATAATTCAAAATCTACATGGAAACCCAAATATTATTGTAAGTGACAGAGATCCCATTTTCACTGGAAATTTTTGGACATAATTATTTTCTTGTCTTATTACTTAGATAGCTCATAGCTCATCTTATCATCCTCAATCTGATCGGGAAAATGAGATAGTAAAAAGGATATATTTGTTTCTTTGTCTCTGATAAACAAACACAATGGTTGAAACGGTTGCCTCTAGCTGAATGGTGATATAACACTTCCTTCCATACTATAGCAAAAATGACCCCATTTATGGCACTTCATGGATATTAGCCACCATCCATCACATCATATTTAAGATAAAATTCTAACATTCGAGCAGTGGAAGATCACATCGAGCATCAACCAGAAGTTCTCGAACTCTTGAAGGATAACCTCACTTTGGCACAGAATAGAATGAAACAATAGGTAGATCAACATCACAGCGAAAAAAAAATTGATGCAGGTGACTAGGTATTCCTACGGCTACAACCATATAAAAAAAACTCCCTCGAGCAAGATTAGAAGGATAATAAATTATCACCAAAGTACTATGGTCCATACAAGGTGTTGCAAAAGATTGGTACTATGGCATACAAACTGGAGCTTCCTGCAGCTTCCCGAATGCACCTAGTTTTCCATGTTTCATGTTTAAAGAAGGTTATAGGTGACAAGCTCCTAGTTCAAACAATATTTTCGGAACTTGACAAGGAAGGAAAAATAATATTGGAACCTGAAGCAGTCACAAAAAAAAGAACTCGACAATTATGAAATCAATCAATTTTGGAGTATCTCATCAAGTGGAAGAACTTACCCGCTAAATATTCCACATGGGAGGATGAGAATTTTATACAGAATCATCCAAAACTATTCAAGTGTTGAGGACAATGATTTTTTGAAAGAGAGGGGCATGTTAAGTCCCTATAATACTAGTGATTCCCCCATTACTATTGTCATTGTAGGCCTTATTGTCATTATTGTGCCCTATTGTCCCCATATTGTTATTAGTGTCCCCCATAGAAGCCCACTATTGTTATTGTTGTGCCCTTATATTATTATTATTATGTCATCTTTGATTATATTGTGACCCCTTAGACTCCTATATATAAAAATGAGTTTTAGTCATTTATATCATCCAAGAATTGTTCATTTGTGTAATGTAAAGGAGGTTTCCCCCTCGAAGAGGCTGATTTTGAAGTCGTGGGTCTATCTTTTCTATCTTTTTGTGAGTTGGTTTCATAACAATACGGTTGTGGAATAACACAGGGACATCTTATCCTCACCCACAAGGGTAGCCGTGCATTATCAGGTCAAGCATCCGATCGATCCGACTCTTAGAGCACCTATACCTAATGGGCCGATATATCGCCACTCCATTATAGAAAATGAAGAGATCAAGGAGCAATGCAAGGTTTGTTACAAACAGGACACATCTGCCAATATGTTCACAACATCTTCAAGAAGTTAAATTCAAATCACAACCAACGACACGATCAACATCAGATGCCACACAAGTTTTAGGTGGGCGATAAAGTTTGGTTAAATTTGCAAAAATAACTTCATAGTAGAGCCCATCAAGAGCTAAGACCTCTCTGATATGGTCCTTACACCATTACCAAGGTTGTGGGAGATAATGATTTGGAGCATAGCATTCCCCCATTCCTTGGCTTGCACCCAGTGTTCAATGTGGACTGCCTTTGACTGTCCTTCCCACCATTACTAGACACATCAGATATTGTAAAACAACTCACACGAGTAGAAGTTTCCCCATCTCATGGAGGCACTCAATGTAATGGGGACCATTACTTCCTAATGGAGGAGGATTGATCCAGGTGGATGTGGGTATCCACCCACATATTCCACTTAGACCCCACCATTGTCTCTTTGAGTTTTTCAGTTTCCTTAATTGTAGCACAATTTACTATTTTTGGCCATTTTTTGGGTCCTGAACTTTCAGAGCTGTTTTGAGGCCCTAAACTATGTTTTTTGGAAAAATCAGGTCCATCAAGGGTTATTTACTAGTGTTGGATGGTCAGAAGTTGTGTTCCTAGGATTGATCTTTCTAATGACGTATTGTGCACATCAAACATAGATCATATGCCAAGTTACGACCCCGAGAAGTTGATGTACCAATTTACCCAAATGGGGCCCATAGTTTTGGCACTTCATCTCCTAGGGTTAATTTTGGATGTTTAGGGTTTTCCATTGTTTCTCAATAATAAATAGGCCTCTGAGCCTCATTGTAACATAGTTTATAGGCATGTATTTTCCACATCTCTTCTCAGAGATAAGCTACCATCGCCTGAACCAGTCTTATTTACATTTTGTTTGTAAGCATATTTTAGTATTTGATATTAATAAAATGAAGTGTTATTTTTGTTGCATCTCTATATTTATGGTTATATTTGTAATTACTTAAGTTCCTATTTAAATTCAGATCAGTGGTATGAGAGCGATCTACTCTTTCTTTGTTTTTCTTTGCTCGTCCCCAGCGAGGTCGGGATATAAGGAGTTAAGTCTTGAACTGGTCAAACCCTGCAAGACCAGCCTCGTAAATCTCGATGGCCTTCCATGGGGGAAGAAAAGAAATATGAGGGGACAAAAGTTCCTTTCTAAGTCTTGCTCGAAAAAGTCCTCGAGCAATAGAGGAATGCGATGATGGACAACTTTGCCCAGATCCTTCAGCGATGACCCAAGGGCAATGCATCTACTTCCAACTGCTACTCTAGAAGCACAACACCCTTCAAGGTACAAGTTAACTTTGACATTCTCATATTTGTTGGTCAGATAGATGCGTACTTCGTAGATAAATGGTTAAATCTACTAGATAGATATTTTTCTTTTTATGATTTTCCAGTGGGGAAAAGATTACTTTTTCTCTTCTCAAAGTCACCCCCACGTCAAGGACTGGTGGGAAACCTACTGTGCGAAGAAGGATGAAAGTACACCCTCACTATTCTCGATCACACCGACTTGGGATTCATTTTGGGATGCCATGAAGGAGCAGTATTACCATATCGGGAGCTATGAAGATAAATACATAAAGTGGACCACGCTGCGATAGGAAAGGGACAAAGACAACTGAGAGTTTACCAATTTTTTTCATACTCTTCACATGAAGTTGGGTATCAAGGATTCTGAGCGACATTTTCTACTCAATTATCGTGGCTATCTACATAGATACATCTAGGATGAAATGGAGTTCCTCGACATATCCTCGCTTGGCACAACGTATCGATATGCTATCAAGATCGAGCATAAGTTTAAATAGAAGAAGTGAGACTTTGGATCTGTGAATCCAAAGAAAGGGAAAGGCATCCCCAAACTGCTAAGCTAAGGAGAAATCCTAGGCAGGGTGACCCAAGACAATCTATCGAAGCCGTAAGAAAAGAACACCACTACGAAGTAAAAGAAGGACATAAGAAAGTGGTGTGAGTTCCATAAGAGCCCCACTCACAACACAAGTGAGTGTCGGGCCAAGCAGTCCCTAGTGGAAAAGTTGAAGGCCTCAGAATCATATCCATGTTCTGACTCTGTGTCAGAACTCGACAAGAGGAATGACAAAGGGAAGCAAATTATTGATGTTGATCCTAGTGCCACTATTGCCGCCACCAAGATCCAGAAGAATGAGCCTGAAGATCTAGAGGAGGGGGAGTGTCCCTTCCACTCATAGATGTTGTGAAGGGTTTGTCGTTGCAATTCATTACTGACAAGGGGAGCCAAAAGAACCTCATTACAACAAAGGTCGTGAAGTGGTTGGGCCTACAAACCACACCACACCCGAAGTCGTACAACATTGGGTTGCTTCATCAAGGATGAGATCTATGAGTCAGCCAGAAATGTTTCCTTCCCTTTAACATCAAGCCTTTCACATATGAGGTATGTTATGATGTTTCTCCTCTTGACGTTTGTGATGTATTACATACTTGTGGAAGCGACATGTTGTATATGAGTTGAGACCTCACTCTATTGTTATTTCTTTGGGTAATACATTATATAGGATACTAGAGGTAGCTCTGCTTACCACCATCTCTTTGATATATAATAATAAATGCAATAAGATCATCTCCTAGACTAGGACATTTGTTTTCTTTCTTATTCGCTCTCAAAGTAAGGGGAAGATCCTAGCTACACCCATGGCCCCCGGGAAGGGTTCCTCAACACAATAGAAGAAGGTGGATATGCTTGTGGAAGAACATAGGGGCATCCTTTCCTTGCCCACAAGGGTACCATTACACTATCAGGTCAAGCATCTGCTCCATCGTCAATATATCGCTACTCCATTCTGGAAAATGAAGAGATCAAGTGACAAATCCAGGGTTTGTTGCAAACAGGACACATCCGCCAACAGGTTCAAAACATATTGGAGAAGTTAAATGCAAAGAACAAGCAGTGACATGATCAACATCGGGTGCACACAAGTTTTACGTAGGAAACAAATTTTGGTTGCATTTGTAGAAATAATGTCTTACGAGAGCCCATCGGAAGCTCATACCTCTCTGATATGGTCCTTACACCATTACCAAGGTTGTGGGAGACAATGGTTTTGAGCATAGCATTCCTCCCTTCCTTGGCTTGCACCTAGTGTTCATTGTGGACTTCCTTTTACCATGCTTCCCACCATTACTAGACACATCAAACATTGCAGAACAACTCAAACCACTAGAAGTTTCAACATCTTATGGAGGCACTCAACGCAATGAGGACCATTGCTTCGTAAGGGGGGAGGATTGATCTAGGTGGATGTGGGTGGCCACCTTCCTATTCCACTTGGACCCCCACCACTACCTCTTTGAGGTTTTAGTTTCCTTAATTGTAGCAAAATTTACTATTTTTAGCCGTTTTTCGGGTCCTGGACTTCCAAAGCCATTTTTGAGGCCCTAAACAATATTTGTTTGGGAAAATCATGGCCAATAAGGGTTGTTGACCATTATTGGTTGTTCATAAGTTTCAGTACTCGGATAGATATTTCTAACATGATATTGTGTGCATCAAACGAAAATCGTATGCCAAAGTTACGATCTCGAGAAGTTGATGTACCAATTTACCCAAATAGGGCCCATAGTTTTGGCGCTTCATCTCCTATGGTTAGGGTTTTGGATGTTTAGGGTTTTACATAGTTTCTCAATTATAAATAGTCCTCTAAGCCTCATTCTAACACAATTTAGAGGCATGTAGCTGCCACATCTCTTCTCAGAGATAAGCTACCATTGCCCGGACTAGCCTTATTTACAGTCTCTTTGTAAGCATACTTTAGTATTTGATATTATTGAAATGAAGTGTTATTTCTGCTGCATCTTTGTATTATGGTTATATCTATAATTTGTTTCATTTATGTTTAAATTCGAATCACTCTTATGGCACAACACATTGAGACAAGATGTCCTCACACTTATAAAGAAGCAAGTGGTCAATTTGAATAGGAAGTAACTATCCAAGAAGCAATGAAGTTGTTAATGACAAAGGATACTTAGGATCTTTTTTGACTTATTGAAGATTACAAATTCTTTCATTACAAGTATGTCTACAAAACCAAGTTTTTAGTAGATAGAAGTGTGGATAAGTTTAGAGGTTGGTTTGTTGCAAAGGGTTTCTCACATGATGAAGATATTATTTACTTAGAAATGTTAGTGTCAATTGAAAATATAAATTTAGTATAGTTTCTTCTTTCACTTGCAACCTCTAACATTTGGGAAGTACATCAAAGGGACATCAAACATAATTTCATGGGACTCGAATGAAGAAATTTGCATGGAACAACCTCTAGGTTTTTCTCAAGATCAACCTACAACTCTTTTGTGTAACAATCAGAGTGTCATCCACATAGCCCACAATCCAGTCGAGCACCAACATACTAAACACATTGAGGTCCATATGCACTACATATAACTACTCTATGAAAAAGTTCTTGACCTGTAATTTTGTCATTCAGAAGATTAGAGTGCAAATATTTTCATGAAGCCACTCACTAAAGCCAAGTTCCCTCATTATCGATCCTTGATAGGAGCGAAGGAAGCAGTCTTAATGGGAAGATAGCATGTGCATCCTCCTTCCTTCTTGTCAATTACAAGGAAAACATATGGGGGGTGTTGCAGGGTTGGTGCATAATTGCATCCACAATATTAATTAATATTTAATTAATTGTGTATATACAAATAATTTAATTATTCATAATAAATAAAGTGTAATATCCCTTATATGGATATATCACAAGTTTAGGTAATCTTAACTTGAGATTATTTGATTTACTGGTTTAGTGATCCCTATATCCTCATTTTATAAGAAGAATAATTTTTAGAGAAATAATTAAGCATTTTCTATTCTCTCTATGGATGGCTTCCCTTGAGGATTTTACCATGCATACCCTGTGTCAATTTCTAAGTTTTCTTTCTCTTTAAGATCCTATGGCTATGTGCATTTTCTTGTTCCCATCCTATATAAGGCCAACTCCAATTGATCTCAAATTTAGAACAATTGTAACAATGATACCCTATCCATTCTTTTCAAGTTCACCGCACTATAACCCATCTTACTCAGCAACCAAAACTTGGTCCCTAAACATTTCTCAAATATATGAAAAAATCTCAGTAGTAGTAATCTAGAAGGAATGACAAAGGGCCATGCCATCAACATCATCCTTCTTACAATCAACAAGGCTACAAGCCATATCATTGAATGCTTCTTTGAGAACAATAATATAATTGAATGCTTCTCATATTTCTTTAGATTGCTCATGGATCAATACCATGAGTGTTATAATGCCCTTAGAATTATAGGAGCTCTAATACCAATTGATAAAATATAGCTCACAATAAGGAGAATACAAGAAACAATGAATTTGGTAGAAAAGGCCTCAAGTCATAATGTCTCACACATTTTCTATTTCGTCTTTTAATGATACAAATATGTAATACAATTATGAAACCACCCCAATTACTCTCACTTTGGAACCTCACAAAAAGATTAAGTAGGATGAGACAAAATATGATCTAGAAACATACTTACAAAAAAAACCTAGATCCCATTATGTGAAATACATAAAGGTGCTATACTATGACTTTATGATTTTATAAGAGTAATAGGGTAATACATCACATGTTGAATTTACTCATCTATAAATATCAATAGGATCCCCTCAAATAAGATGAAATAACCATGCAATAGAAATTAAAAGAAAAATATGTGAAGTACATCACTATCTAAGAAAAACTCTAATTGAAACTTACTTGAGTGATACAACTAATGAAAGCTTAATTACCTAGGCTACTTATTCAACAAGAATAAAGAAAAAATAGTTCTAATGGATATTCAATGATATATACTTGTTGAGGCTCCATAAGAACCTTCAAATGTTGCCATGACTAGTAATTTGTCCAACTACACTCAACCTTAATAGTTAGCACTAGGCCAAGATATTTTCTCTACGCCTATTTTACAAAGATCTATAAGTATTGTCATCATTCCAAGATGTCAATTCCTAAACACATTCCTTCATTCTTTATAATGACAATATATACACTAATAACATTGTAATCTACAATAAAAGTTTTCAACTCTACATATAGTTATGAACTAAATATTTGGTTGACTCAATATAATCATCAACAATCAATTTCTCTTCCTACAAATCAAGTTTGATGATATACATCTACTACAAACAATGTGATAGTAATTGTAAAGCTAGTGCTACGTGTTGTTGGGATTCTTTGTTGGTGCATAATTATGTGTATAATATCAAATAATAGATAATTAATTATACACATGAAAATAACTTAATTATGCACAACAAATAAGTTGTACTTATTCATTTCATGGACAAATATCACATTTAGGTACTCTCAAAGAAGCTTTGAGTTATTGGCTTAGTGAATAGATTAATCTAATTATTAAATGGTTTAACCATTTTCTAGTCAATTTTACTTGAAATTTGGTAGGGAATTGTTGGAATTGTAAATTTACGTTGTGTAATTTGTATAATCTAAATGCTACAATGATTTTTCAAGGCATTAAATTTATTTATGCATTCAAAAACATATTTTAAACAATGAAAAATCACTATATAACCCAAAATTGTATTATCAAATTTAAACAAAAAAAAATCAAAACCTCAAATAATTAAACTGCATAATGAATTAGCAAAAAAAATACCAATATACATATAAAAATTTAATCTCTAAATAAAAGACCAAGTCTTTATTATACTCGCAAACAAACCAAGAAAAATTAACATTGTCCATTTACTTTATAAATATGAGTTTACCATATATAAGTTTACCATATATATCTTATACCGTAGTTTATAAGTTTGATATTTCACTAAAATTCCATGATCATATACATTTTCTCACATGGTATCTAAGTGATTTAAAACCAACCCTATTTATAGTTAAACTTGATAACCAAATCATTCTGCAATTAAATCACTTAAGCACTTCTCATATTTTCATTTTCATGATTTCAATATTTTTCCCAGTAATTTAAAAACACCATTGTATTTGTATTTGGAGTGGCCACCTCCAAGTTTCATCAAATCCAACCTCCATATGCTTTACATCTAGATATTTCCCCTCCAACCAGGTGCTTAGTAAGCCTACTATTTTTCAAAATGTACGGGTTTTATTTTCTTAATTTAAAAGTTTAATTTGAAAAATAATTACAGCATATTACCGGCGAGTATTGTTACAATTGGAGCTTTTTATTGGCCTATCCTTTCCATTGCTGCCGGCTCCACTGACGTGGTACCTTCATCCAATTTTCATTATGATTCTGCGCCCCTCCGTTGACCAGTCTTCCCTCCACGCGGCCACCCATTTGTCTGGGCCACGACCAGCTGCGTCACCTTTTGTTACCGCCCTCCTACACCACTTGGTGCCTTAAACCACGTGGCCCTCTCCACTAGGCCGCCCTCCTTGACCACGTCGCTTTGGCCGTCCTCGACCACTTGGTACTTGTTGGCACCTTAATCCATGTGAACAAAAAAAACGCAAATTTCAGACGGCTTTCTTGAACCTTTTTTCCCATTAATGTTTACGCTGTAAGGTGTTTCCATTTGAAATCAACTTTCCTCTTGGGTTACGTGTACATTTCTGAGCCTTTGATTTAAATGTTAGACGATGAAACTAATCTCATCCATCCAATTGATGAGACCAGTATACGATGAGACCCCGCAGATAGACGGTTGCTGGGCAGATGAAATGAAAAATTTGAATGGTTGTCATATATCCGGGTTGCATCTTAAACACGTTCTTCCATCCACGTTCCTGCGCAGGCGCTGCCATGACGTTTCCCTGGGCATGTTTCTCAATATTGCATTTGAGGGCGTCGTTCTGTTTCTGCATGCAAGACTTAAATTCGTCCAGTTTCAGCAGCTCTGTTTGCTGGAGGACGAGAAATAGTCCGAGATGGATATGGAGTGGATGATTGTCGTCTGTGAGATCGATGAACCCGAGGAAGTCATTAAATACCCCTTTCGATTGGGATTTTGCTCGACGTATAGGAATGGCTGAAAGGAAACTTGATCTTCCACAGCATTCTGAGACGCAGGATCACCCGAATATCAAAGGTATTTATTTTACCATTAATGGGTTTTTAAAATTTGGTTTTATTTAATTTTAATTATTTCTCTATTTTTTTTTAATTTTACCTCAATCGTTCAATTTCTGTTCGTAGTCGTGGATTTAACTTTTTTATTGCTGAAATGCACTGAAAATTTGCCGATCTGGGTCTGGCGAAGCAGTCCATAAGCTTTTAGGGTGATCTTGTTCCTGGTTTTTTGTGAATAAATATTTCCTCCTGAAAACCCTATCTTATTTCTTCTGTAAATCTCCTGGACATTTTAATTTTTTGCACATCTAATTGCAATCGTCGTGCTTGATTTTTGCTACATGTAAAATTTGAAGATGAGCGTGCTGTCAATCGTTCATTTGATTGTTAGGTTTTATTTAAATATTTTTCCAGGGTTAGTTAAACGATCTTTCTTTTTTAGTCCTTCCGCAATTGTGCGTGTATGGTTGTTTATACTGTTTTTTAGTTCCTGCCTCTTTATGTTGTTAAGAGAAATTCACATTCTGCAAAATATTTTTGTGATGTTGTTGCATTAATCTGAACTTGTTTTGAAAATGCATGCATTGACATTTTAATGTTTTTATTTTTGGGTATATGCTACACTAATTGTGAGTAAAATGTAGTGTTGTGCTTAGATGGAGACAACTCGGGATTGTTGCCTGGCAACCCTGATGCGGAACTAAAAGGTAGGTATATGTGGTGGTCTTTTTTGGTCTGTATATCCATTACAGAGTAGATACACTTGTTTGATGAGATGGTTCTTGACACTTGTTGCAGATGTCAACGGGCCTGAAAATGTTATCCCGCTTTCCCCTCAGTGGCTACACTCCAGGGTTGTTGAGAGCAAGGTATATGCAACAATTTTCAGTAGGGCTTTGTAAGATTCGATTTATCATGTCTCCATATTTTAGTAAATAGATACATAATGATTATCCACTACAACACTGCCATATTTTATGCTTTGTAGTTAGTTATTACCATTATTTTTCCATGTCTAGCAACATATGCCAGACATAATAATCTGACAGTGTCTTTGATTGATTGGTATACCCGTGTTTTAACCTTCTGTATGGTTGTTGCTGCTATACGTCTCTATTTTGGTTTAGGAACCACGAACTCCAAACAGTTTTAGTCAGAGTGGAAGTAGTGACACCAATCTCAAAGAGCAATGGAGAGGAGAGGGGTCCCTTGACAAGAAAGATTGGCGAAGAACTGCTCCCGAAAGCGATGGTGGTCGGTGCTGGCATGAAGAAGAAAGGGAAAATACTGCAGTTGCCAGAAGAGATCGTAGAAAAGAAGGGGAAAGAGAAATTGAAACCCGGAAGGCTGATCGTAGATCAGAGAATACTTCGCAAAGAGAAGTAGCTGACAATAAGCATCCGAATTCAACCGACCGTTGGCAAGATACTACCAGCCGCGATCCAGGACATGAGGCACGTCATGACAGGAAATGGTCCCCAGCATGGGGTCCTGAAAACAATGAAAAGGATGTACGTCGACAGAAACGTAGTGAGGTGGACAAGGAGGATGGTGGTCTTGATAGGCAACCTTCTTTTTCAAACAGTCGTCTAGCTACTGACCGTGATTCAGAAAAATCGGCAACTGATAAGTGGAGACCATCCCGACTCCGGGAGAAACTTAGAGTACAAAAGGATGGTGTTAGATTCCTTGCAGGTCGAGGTCGTGGAAGTGGTTTAACAAATAATGTTTCCATGAGAACCCCTATTGGTGCTTCCAATATTACGAATGCTTTTCGCTACCCACGGGCTAAGCTTCTTGACATTTATAGGGATTGTGGATCCATCTCATCTTTACGTGGTGTTGCTGATGGATTTGTGGAAGTTTCTGGGGTTACTTGTTCCGAGCATGTTGAGCCATTGGCATTTGTCTCACCAAGCCCAGAAGAGCAGGTATGGTTGTAATCTTCTGTTTTTCTATGGGATTGTCTTTATGTTGACTAAATAGTTGCACTATAATTGCATTTCAATATCCAGAGTGTTGTTTTGAATTTGAAGATTTAAGATGGGAAACATGCAGGCAGGAGTTTTTAAATAAATTTGTGACTATTGTCTATATCTGTATCATATTGCTATTTGATAAAAGAACAATTGTGATCCATGCTTTTCAGGCTGTATTGGAGGACATTTCTAAGGGCAAAGTTGCAGGAAGTGAAGCAGTTCGCAAGACATTTACTAATATACCTGGTAGGGTCTATATTGAGGGTCTTGGTATGCCAACGCTTCTTTATGTGCCATTGCTATATATCTTATATTTATTTAACAACTGAATGTCTATTCAGGAATCAGTGAAGAGATATTGCCCAAAAGCAATAAGAAAAGTGCTTGTGATGAATTTGTGAGCTCTGTGATGGATGATTCTCAATTAAAGCCACCCGAAGATGTGCTTCCTGATTTAGACGAGTCCGAACTTATAGATTCATTTTTCAAGGAGATTGCAATAGATAGCAAAGGTAAGAGTAGTTCCCTCCCCTGACTGCTGATATATATCCGTTGATTACAAGATTCAATTCTGGCCGATATGTTTTGGATTTTATGTATATGTGATATTTCTCTTTTAGATTATTGCGCCCTTTAACTTTTACTGACACCGAGTTTTCTATTTAACAGAAAGGTATTCAGTTTCTAGTTTGTACGATTTCAAGGATGAGATATTCATCCCAAAGGCTTCTTCTGATATAAGGGGGCCCGCAAAATCCTTAAAAGGAACATTTGAGTATCCCCTTGTTGAAGGGAGTGTGGGTGAAGAGGTTTGTTATGAGAATGAAAATGTAAATTCATCAGGACTAGGTAATCATTATGATATTTTATCCACGAAAGGAATAGCATCAATGGTAAGTGGGGAGAAGAAGACTACTAAAGATGTTGAAGTGACTTCTTCTGAACTGCCTATCAGGCTACCATCTGATGCAAGTGTGCTTTTTGATGACAAATCCTTTGAAGGGACTCCTGAAGGGTGTGATTTTGAGGAGGGAGAATTGGAAAATAAGTGTGGTGTCAAATTAGGAGATCAGGTTACCCTGCTTGAGGAACTAACTCTTTTTTATAAGGATCCTCAAGGGGATATTCAGGGGCCTTTTCTAGGCATCGACATAATTCAATGGTTTGAACAAGGTTTTTTTGGTACAGACTTACTTGTGTGCCTTTCTGATGCTCCTGAGGGAACACCATTTCAGCCACTTGGGGAGCTTATGCTACACTTGAGACAGAAACCTCATTCATCTCATGGTTTTGTCTTTGAGGATTCAGAAGAATCCAAAGGAAGGAGTTCAAAAAGTGGTCACGACATTTCATCAAAAAAAATTGGCATCGAATATGAACATCAGAGCTCAATACATAATCCTGAACAAGACAAAATATTGTCTGACTTTTCAGAGCAGACTAGAGCAGGTTTAACTGACAGAGGATTATCTTTTCCTGATATGCTCAAAGGTACTAGGAGGAATACACTTGATCACGAAGAACAACACTTCTTGGAATCAGCTACAGATAAAAGTGCAGGTAGGTTCGTTAACTCTCCCCTTCTAGGAAATGATTTAAATGTAAGTTTTAACATATTATTTTTATATGTCACGGCTCTATTAAATTAGTATTCCTTACTATGTAGAAATTCTCGCAAGAATAATTCAACATGGCAAAGGAATCCCACCAGGAGAGTCTATTTGAAGTCTCGAGAGGCACAGAATGTCCTTATCTCAGTTTGATTCAGATGATAGCATTCTTCCTTGGCAATCTGAAGCAAATGCCTTTGGTTCTGTCTGGCCTCAGCAGGAAGGAGATCAGTTCATTGACAGAAGATCTGGTCTGCTGGATGCTACAGTTAGCAGTTCCATTTCTAGTGATATGCTTTCTATGATGTCGAGGATGCAATCCCATCCTAACAATCAGCGGCAAGACTTATTTCATTCATCTCTGACATCATTGAATGGTGCTAGCTCTTCTCCTCCAATTGATAGGGCTTGGCCTCAAACATTTCAGAGGGATGCACATTCTAGTAACAAAATTTTCAATGTTGCATCGGATCCTCATCTTGTACTGTTGTTTGATGTGACTATTATTCCTCTAGGCTTTTAGTAATTTGATTTTACACCCTCATCCAGTATTTTTGTTTTTGGAAGTGCTTTAAGAAACAATTCCCAAAGGTTGCTGCCTTGTTTAGAGCAGACTTCCTTCTGCCAAGGTGCTATGGGCCAGGTCCGTGAGGTAGCTATTCTGCCAAAATTGTGCAGGGCTTGCAGTTGGCTTCATCTCTTTGAAACTAATACTATTTGGGTGTTGCAGATCTGGTTGAAAATATAACACTGGTTGACAGCATAACACTCCCTTGATCCCATCAGGTACCATTCCCCGAGTTTGTGGGTGATCTTGATTTTTCACCATCATCTTGGAATGTGTTTTCTACAAGTGATTTGAGAAACATACCCCAAAAGGGGCTGCCCAGTCCAAGAGGTTGTATTCTACCAAAATGGCCTCGACCTTGCATTGGGTTTTACTCCTTTGAAACTGATACAGTTTGGTGGGGCAGATCAAGGCAAAAATGCAGCCCACATCATCAAATGGCCATTACATCAAGTCCTGGAATGGTGGCTTTGCAAATGAAAGCAGAGTAGGACTGCAATTATTTTTTCATGGACTAAAAGCAATGTATGCATACAGTAAATATTGATATTTAAAAACAGTATGCAAGATCAGAATGAATGTAAGAAGCAGCATGAAAAAGGTTTTGTAGCCCTGAATTTATGGAAAAGTCTTTTTGGAAGACTCACGCGGTTTTGAAGCTTTCTAAGTCTACTCAGAATTCTTTTCGGCCCAAAACTTTCAATGTCAAACAACATCAGCAAAAATGGAACCTTATCTCTCAATTTGTACTGAGTCTTTAATTTCCTTATTAAACCCAGCCTTCATTGTCCACCTTGAGGGCGACACATTCTGTAATTTGAATATTTAAATGTGTCACTCTTCCGTATATAAATTTCAGGTAAATTAGGTGACAATACCATCATCATCTGATAAGGATTACCTTGGGTTTCTTGTGTTTGTGTCTAGGGTTGTTGTGCAGTTTCTATGTAGTTACATCACACTTCCACTTTATGCCCTTGTGACACAGGTCAGTCTACTCCATGTTCATTGAAAATACAATCAGTTTAGGTGTTTGACAGGATCGATTGAACTTGAGAAAATGTTGGCTTATATAATTACAAAAAAGGAGAGTTACATCATCCAAGTATTCACTTAGTATATTCACCTGGTTTATTTTGTAGAGAAATAGATTAATCAAACCCTACATTGTGATATTAAATATCTTACTTGCACTGATAATGCATTAAAAAAAGAGGAAGAAACAATCGATGTTGCACATAGTTGCTTGAGAAAGGATTTGTCACTTCTAGAAATGAGAACGGCCATAGGAAATGGCATTTCTTGTCTTGTTGCCATTTCTGGAGCATTTCTTTAGCAAGAACGAAACCCCTCCTTCCATTGCAATGCCCATTTCATTATAGGACATCACATGTCAAAAATCTGGAGGCTCTAGAAAAATGAAGGGATTGGACTGGAAACTGAAATTAGGTGCCATAATGTCGAATAGAGTATATGGAGTATAATTCATTTTGCTTGCCAAGATGTTCTGATTGCAACTGTGGGCAATATACAAGGATGCAAAAGAAATGCAGACATAGAACGTATGCTATTTCTGGTTTATAAAATACTTAAAATACCTATTATAAAACAACAGCCCATCCCTAATATAAGGCAAAGGACCATTAAAAGCATCTTGCAATCCTGCCCGATCACAATCATAGATAGGAACAACATGAAACTGGTAGCGATGGTATGTTGAAGGCGGATCACAAGCCCCTATCTCTGCAAGTTTGGAGTTCAACCAAAAGAATCTGAACTCAGCACTGCAGTCATATAATGAATATCCTCGCCAACAAATCATATCAATTACATAGTAGCTTTGATCTGCCTGCAGCAGAGATAACAGAACACAACAAGATTACAAAATCAACAGCCATAAAATCAAGACAACATAATTGGAAGCATCAAACATGAAACATCGACATTCTGAAATATGCCAAATCATTAAATCACAAATTTACCTCATGAAATATACAATCCAAAATACAAAACGTGTGACCAGGGCCAGCAACATTTTTTGTCCTTGCACCATTTGGCAAAGCTGATGGGAAGCAATGCAAGATCCGTCCATTGCGAAGCCTGCTTACTGTTGTACCATTAGAAGAAACAACAAGGCATCATTTGCCTGCAGGTCTTGGCAAAACATACCTGTTCACAAAGTTACAAACAAATATGAAGCCAATTCCTTCAACCACTGAAAGAAAGTGAAAACAATATCGCTATGTAAGTGTATCAATCTACCCATAAGTTTATCTTTATTGCATATTATCTATAACCACTCTGTCCAAAGTTACCAAGAACATTTTCATGAGAATAAAAAAAAAAGATATATCCTTTCTTGTATGCACCATATCATGAATGCCTTTTCGTGTTGATCATATTTGCTTCTCAAGTTTTATTTTCTTCAGCTTCTTAATCCCCTTCTCTCCAAAGTGTCAATACTGCTAGCCTGACTGCCATATCCTTTATGAGAATCTATTGAGATTTTGAAGTAGGCTACTGCACTTAGTACCCCATACATCTCAAGCTCCTGTATACTTCCATATCAAAGAACTTCACTACCTCTGGATCTGGTAATTTGATCTTTAGAACATTCACCTCCAGCTATGGGTGAATACCAAATTAACATTTCAGGAAAAGGCATGTACAACAAATGCTTGACCATGCAGTAACTTCATACAATTCATTTGCAGTCCATTAGGATGTATGGATGCACTTGGGTCATTTGGCAGAGGTTTTCAGTTATTGTGTGACTCGTCTCTATAATTTATTTGGGACTTGTGCTCCACACTCATGTGTATGATGGTTTATTATGCAATCTTTGGTGGTTGCAGACTGGTAGAACAATCTAATTTATTTATTTATTAATTATTACATTCACATCCAGTTGACTCTAGGATACATTCTCATCATTATATGAATAAAAGGGTAGTTTAATGACCCCTTAGACCGTGTTTTAGTGGAGATCAAACACAGGTATCTCATTATGATTATAATATATGCTCAATATATTATTAATGTACTATCGCTCTCACATTTGAATTCCTGGCAACGATTGAATCTTGGATTATGGCAGTCTTTTACAGATTAGGTAGGCAGGAGAACCATACGGCATATTATAAGATTAACAGGCATCTCCTTTTCAAAGCAAATAAACTGCTGAAATATAACCAATGGAGAAAATATGCCACTTCACATAGTCTGAAGATATTTTCAGGCTTTACTCCTTTGAAACTGATACAATTTGGTGGGGCAAATCCAGGCAAAAATGCAACCTGGTGGATTCTGCTTAACACTCACTTGATCTCATCAATGGACCAATGCCCTGGTTATCTACCCATGCTTGAAGTGTTCGTTCTTTGGTGGTTATTGCCCATTCTGCCAATCATTTTGGACAATCTCTTATCACCTACTTTGCTCTAGATGTTAGTGCTCCTCACCAGTTCGGTAATTTTAGTCTTCAAGTACTTGTATATGGCCTGCTATTGAGATCTTACATGTAACAAAAGTTTTACTGTTTGACCACTGCTACATATTGTCATGAAAGTCAGGCCTGACAGTCATCATATTAGTTTGATTATTATTGCCAGCAATTCACTGAAGGTCATTTTTTGAGTGCGTTGTTCATCCTAGCCGCTGCCTCATTGATCACACACCTCGAGCTGCAGAGTTAGGGATTTATCCATCTGCCCATTTCAGTATTTAGATTGTAAAAATATGTTTGCATTATCTGGTGATCTACATATCTTCCCAATACAATTCAAGGTTTTAGGAATTTGTTTATATACTTCTGGCATCATGATAGATCGCAGTTGCTGGTTGACCACTTCGTTTTAATAGGCCCTTTGTACTGCTGTTTGATGTGACTATTATTCCTCTTGTCTCTTAGTACTTTGATTTTACACCCTCATCCAGGATTTTTTTTTTGGAAGTGCTTTAAGAAACAATTCCTACATGTTGCTACCCTGTTTAGAGCAGGCTTCCTTCTGCCAAGGTGCTACGGGCTAGGTCCGTGAGGTAGCTATTCTGCCAAAATTGTGCAGGGCTTGCAGTTGGCTTCATCTCTTTGAAACTAATACTATTTGGGTGTTGCA
>APFE031114374.1:46797-88126 GCA_000404065.3 Pinus taeda
TAGCCCCCCCTGTTTGGGGGGTTTGAGGGGGGTGGGTAGCCCCCCTCTATGGGGTTCGGGGTAGCGCCCCCAAAAAAAAAAAAATTGACCCTATATTAGTTTGGGCGAACCTACCTATGGTTTTTCGGTCCATGGTATAGGATGCTTCGGCATGTATAAATATGTATTGTAACATTGAAAGGAATATAATGAAAAATCAAGCTGGTAGTCTCGGTTTTGAGATCCAGTGGGAAATCTTTGTGTATATGTGTTTTATGTGTTACACTCTCGCATTTTTATTTTTCCTGTGATTTAGAATTCGTATGCAGGTAATTTCTATACAGGGTTAAAACCTACAATAAACATAAAGGTCTTTTATACAAATACATGGGCATAATCTACCTTAAATTAGAAAATCTAACATCCTAAAACTACTACCTAACAATATCTGACAAATATAGCATAAATAAGCATGATGAGTTCAATCCATGACTGAAAGCATGGATCAAACATATTTCGTGAAGCTGCTAAAAAAGCCTCTTAATTCGGCCATATGAAAAAGGAATGCAGATCTGGGTAGTTTCAATTAGAATTTTGAGGCGACCAGTGGGACAACATCCATATTAGTAACTTTCTCAACAAAACCCATGTCTTCGTTCTCCTCGAGGCTAACCGGAACATGCTCAACCATGGATATCACAACAAGAAATCGGGGTGGTTACAGGAAATATTTGCATATACGGGAAATCGGCGAACTTGCAGTAAATTGCGAAGTAGCTGCAGGAATCTCGAAACCACTTTAGAAAATGGTTGATCTGCGCAAGATGTGGTCATATCCTTTGACATTGTAGGTGATTCGATTAGATAATGTTTTAACTTCGAAAATACTTAGGAATTAAAGTAAAATTTAAAATAATTTGCATACCTTAATAATTTGCAAATTATTAATTAAGGTTCAAAACAAAGGGGTTAAGACCTCGGAAACACCATTAGAAATGAGCAAAATTGGGACTCAACAGGTAATAACATTTCCATAGTAGAAAATTATTGATACAACAGTGACCTAGAGGGATGTTTATATAACAATGACCTATGTATTGCAGTGTATTTATGATATACAGTGATATGTATAATAACATACATGACCTAGTATGACAGTCCTCATAATGAGTAATGTTTGGAAAACAAAGATATGTGTGCAATGGTGTTCCCATGTTGTATAGCAGAAACCTCTATATGGTAGACATGGTTGCAACCTCCTTATGGCAGAAATCTTGATATTACAGACATGGCAGTGACCCTTGGTGTACACTCTTTGTTTATTGTAGTGATATATGACAATGATGGAAGTGATCCTATGAAAATGATGACATTGTTGCTATGATAGTGATGACAATTCTCTTATGACAGTTGTGACTATGCCTCTATGGCAGAAGTGATATTGTGACATGATAGCATCTCTCTTGAACTTGTCTCATTCAGTTTGCAAACGAAGTTGTGAAATAACTTGGGTTGGCCTGAGGTGGCCTGATGTAATCAATGTATTTAGAAGATTTTTCAGCGAAAATCACATTATAATTCATTGATCGATGCATTTTGAACCAAAAAGTGTGGTTCATCATCAGGACAAGTTGAAGAATCAGATCATGGTTGCAAGATATATAAAGAGAGAAGATCATCCAACAACTATAATTGACTAGGAACGGCTACATTTGACCAAAAAATGGCTACATTAGACTGGGTAACAGGACAGGATCAAGACAATAGGAAAGGGACACAAAAATAGTTAATTAAATTAATTAGTTAGTTTTATTATATTTATTTATTATTCTTAATCTTCAAAAACTAGATAAAGATTTATATTATTATTATTATAAGAAATAATAAATGTTTAATTACTAGAAAACTTAATTAGCTGGTGAGTTCTATGACCTAATTCTAGTTCCAATAAATTTAAATATATTAAGTATGTATCATGAATAAAGGTAAATAAAGATTTATATTATTATTATTATTATAAGAAATAATAAATGTTTAATAACTAGAAAACTTTATTAGGTGGTGAGTCCTATGACCTAATTCTAGTTGCAATAAATTCAATTATATTAATTATGTATCATGAATAAGGGTCAATGACAAGTTATGGAAAATTATAATTCTTTTCATTTTCTATTAATAATTATACTTATTTATTCTTATATGTTTAACCAAGGTTATATCGGGAATGGTTGGTTTATTTTATTAGAATTATTTGATCTATGATTAGGTATGAAATATTTTAATTTATTTAAATATTATGTTAAATAATTAATAATAAAAATAAATTTATCTTTTAGAACCTATTAAAAACATCCAATTCTTAATTTTTTGTTAGGATAAAATAAAATAGAATAAATTAATGGATAAAAATCAAAGAGAAGAAAAGGAATAAAATGGAAAACAAACCAAAGGAAGAGGGGGAGAGGGATCAGAGAAAACCACAATACAGAGAACAACAAAGGGGATAGGGGTAGAGGGGAAGGGGAGAGGGCGGCTAGGAATAAAGGGTAGGGATCCAACAACTGCTAATTTTCCAGCCATCATCCCTATTGATATTATTTGGCCTTTTTCCGTTTCTAAGGCCTCCCTAAACTTTCGGTGATGAAAAGGCACAATCTTGGCAATACCATTGGCCTCCTCAATATATATGTGATGTTTAGTCTTTTCCATGTGCGCTCCCAAGGGGGAAGACCGGGTCCTCCCATGTTTTATGTCATCTAAGTGCTCATGAATCCTTTGGTTCATAAAGCGACCAACCTCACCAACATAGGGGGTCCCACAAGAACACGAAATAACATAGACACCTTTCATGTCCTTGGGGTCGACAGGGTCTTTTATCGATCTAAGGGAGCTACGGACTGTGTTAAGTGGTTGAAAGGTTGAGCGAACATTATGCTTCCTTATAATCCTTGCAATCTTATCCGTAGTCCCTAGGATGAAAGGGAGATGAACCCCTGAGACTCGATATTTAGGGTCTTTCTTAACCATGGGATCTTGGTTGGCTTTGAGGAAAGATTTTTGACCTTGGTGCCTACTATAACAATTATTAACAAAAACGTTAAGGAGATGGGCCTTTTCTTTATCGGGGTTCTTTTTATCGGAGATTCTCAAGGCATGAGTAGCTAGCGTGTTGAGAACACCGAGATTTTGAGTAGGGAAATGATGGGATCTAGCATGCAGATACTACTCAGTATGAGTTTTCTTCCAAAACACCTGGTGGGATAAAGAACTGTAATCATTCTTCAAGATGAGAACATCAAGGAAAGGTAGGCACCCATCAATTTCTTGCTCCATAGTGAACTTTATGGAGGAGGATTGATTGTTGAGATGCTGGAAGTGTTGTATGAATCAAACACTTAAGAAAATGGCTAATTATATGGTTCAACCAAAGAAATTAGCATTATTGTTTTGGATAGACAATATAAATTTTGCTAACTACATCTTGAATCATACTCCTATAGAATTTATAAGAATGTAACTCTAAAAAAACATTAGTTTTAGATCAAGTCTAATGTCAATCAATTTAAAGTGTTTGGTTGTGAAGCCACATAGAGTAAGAAATGCAACCAAAGATTGAGAAAATATTTTTTATTGTTGTGCTAATGATGTAGACTCATATTGGCTCTATCTACCTCACTCTTTATAGGTTATCTTCGGGAGATATTTTTTATTTAATGAAAAGCTCTGAGCCTTTGTGCGTACATCTTCTTTATCACTTGTTTTGTTTTCATTTACTTCATAGTGGCTTATTTCTTTTTAAAATAATTATTCTTCTTCTTCAAATGATGACCATAGAACATCACATTTAGTTTATCCTCCTATAGTGCAATATATCATTCAATTTATTAATCTTGCATCTTTAGCTCCTCCTCTTATAATTCAATCTACAAATCATACATATATAACCACTCTACTTCCAAAATGGATCTAGAGAGTTGATATTACAAGGAAAATTATAAGCTAAACAAATGACATTGGGAAACTAATAAAGGAAGTTGTTCATTATTTAATTGGTGATCCAAGAAATCTTGTAAGATACACTATGAATTATATATAGGTGGTTTAACTCTTTCATCTAGGTGGATGTGGGTAGCCACCCACCTATTTCACTTGCACCCCCACCACTGTCTCTTTCAGTTTTTCAGTTTTCTTAATTGTAGCACAAGTTACTATATTTGGCAATTTTTCAGGTCCTGATCTTCTGGGGCCATTTTGAGACCCTAAACTACGTTTTTTGGAAAGATCGAGGCCATCAAGGGTTTGTTACTAGTGTTGGCTCATCTGAAGTTGTATTCGTCATATAGATATTTCTAACGAGGAATTGTGCGTGTCAAACAAAGATCGTATGCCAAAGTTACAACCCCGGGAAGTTGATATACCAATTGACCCAAATGGGGCCCATAGTTTTGGCACTTCATCTCCTAGGGTTAGGTTTTTGGAAGTTTATGGACTTCTATTATTTCTCAATAATAAATAGGTCTTTGAGTCTCCTTGTAACACATTTCAAAGGCATGTAGCCACCACATCTTTTCTCAGAGATAAGTTGCTATTGCTTGAACTAGTCTTACTTACATTATGTTTGTAAGACTATTTCAGTATTTGATATTAATGAACTAAAGTGTTATTTCTGTTGCATTTCTCTATTTATGGGTATATCTATAATTTTTTGAGTTCCTGTTGAAATTCAAATCAGTGGTATCAGACGGTCTGTTCTTTCTTTGTTTTTCTTTGCATGTCCCCAATGAGGTTGGGATATAAGGAGTTAGGGCTTCAACTGGTCGAAACTTTGCAAAACCAGCATCACAAATCCTGACGGCCTCCCATGGGGGAAGAAAATAAAGAGGAGGGAGCAGAAGATCCTTTCGAAATCTTGGTTGAAGAAGCCCTCGAGTAACAGAAGAGTGTGATGATGAACAACGTTTACCATATCCTTTGGCGGTTACCCAAGGGTGACACATCTACTTCCAAAAACTACTCAGGAAGTGCCACACCCTTTAAGGTACAAGTTAACTTTGACATTGTCATATTTGAGAGTCAGATAGATTCGGATGTTGTAGATAAATGGTTAATTCTGCTAGATGGATATTTTAATGTTCATGATTTTTCCAGTCGGAAAAAGATTACCTTTTCTCTTCTCAAAGCCACCCCACATGTCTAGGACTGGTGGGAAGCCTACTATGAGAAGAAGGATAAAAGTACGCCCTCACTATTTTTTACCACACCCACTTGGTAGTCATTTCGTGACACCATCAAGGAGTACTACTACCCTATCAGAAGCTATGAGGATAAATACATAATGTGGGACATGCTACGATAGGGAAGGGACCAAGGCATGTCGAAGTTTACCAATGTTTTTCATACCCTTTGCACGAAGTTGGGTATCAAGGATTCTGAGTGAAATTTGGTACTCAAGTACTGCGGCTGTCTACACAAATACATCTAGGAAAAAATGGAGTTCCTGGACATCTCCTCGCTTAGCACGATGTACCGATACGATGTCAATATTGAGTAGAAGTTTAAACAGAAGAAGTAATACTTTGGATCTATGAATCCGAAGCAAGGGAAAGGCATCCCCAAACCATAGAACCAAGGACAACTCCTAGGCGAGGTGACCGAAGACAACCCGTCGAAGCAACAAGAAAAGAACACCACCACAAAGTTAAAGGAGGACACAGGAAAGTGGTGTGAGTTCCATAAGAGACCCACTCAAAACACAAGTGAGTGTCGGACCAAGCAGTCGTTGGTGGCCAAGTAGAAGGCTTCAGAATCATATGCATGTTGCGACTCTGAGTCAAAACCCAACAAGAGGAATGACAAAGGCAGGCAAATTATTGATGCGGAGCCTAGCGCCATTGTTTCCACCATCAAGACCTAGAAGAATGAGCCCGAAGATTTAGAGGAGGGGGAGCATCTCTTCCACTTACAGATGTGGGTGAAGGGTCCATTTTTGCAATTCATTTTCGACAATGTGTTAGGGTCCCACCCTAACCCCCTTATCTATGTAATGGGACCACGTCATAGTCAAGAGTCAATAAAGCCCATATTAATAATTGTAAGTGGTTAATCCGCAATTAATAATAGAACCACAGTTAGTTGCAAATGGGTCGTAGTATTAGATAGATGGTATTAGTAATACCGTGGTATTGGCCCGTGGTATTGCATGTATGAGTCATATATAAAGGATAGAAACTCCCTGCGAGGAGTATCGTGTCTTATTTTGTAATCGAGCTCTTCTCTATTGGAGGTTGCCCCCTCGAAGAGGCAAGTGAACATTACTCTCTGAATAATAAAGTCATTGCTATTCTGTGTTCTGGGTATCTTTCCTTCGCATATTCTGTGTTCTGGGTCTCTTTTCTTCGCATATTCTGTATTTGGGTATCATTTGAAGGTTAAGAGCATAACACCCACTATGCAAAGGATGGATGATATAATATTTCTTGTTTTTGTCATGTATAAACAATTGATATATCCCCACTTGGTTGGGTGGATGAGTCAAATTTGGTATATCCCCACTTGGTTGGGAGATGGATGTATGTATGAGTCGTTGGTGATAGGAAGGTCATTTGTGATGCATGTATAGATTCATGTTTTTCTTTTAGAACATCTTTTTGCATACTTTTCTTATGCTCAAGGGGAGCATGGACTTGATCAGGGGAGCTCAACCAGCACACTTCAACATATCAGAAAATTCAACATGCACTCAGGGGGACTATGACCCTTTGCCCTTGATGTCAAAGGGGGAGAATGACTTGGTGTAGTTGTTGTTGCCATCAAGTCCAAAGGGGGAGAGTGTTGGCATTATGATGTATATGTTGTACTTGATGCAACCCACTTGTAGCAGAACAACTCACTTGTATATGGTAACTAGATGAATCTACAAAAGAGATATCAGATGTGATAGAATGTGATGAAAGAAATGCAGGGCAGCTTCAAGGAATCAATTCAGAAGGCAACTCACTCAGATGAAAGATCACAGTATACCAGGAAAACAACAAAGAATGACAGATCAGTCTTCATAGAATGAAGAAAGAGAGGTATACACAGGTTCACGATTGATCAAGCCAAGTATACATGTAGGTTAATAGAACAAAAGTTGTATATAACGTACACATGCACTTTCACAGAAAGGAAAGCGCTTATACCTTGGAAAACTAAGTTTTGGTCCAAAGTATTTGGTCCATGGTATTTTGATCCATGGTATTGGTCCATGGTATTTGATCTGAGGTATTGACCCTATGTATTTGATCCAAGGTATTGGTCCTAAGTGGTTTTGGTCCATGGTATTGAGAAATGCCTAAAACTATAAAAAGAGGAGAAGATCATTAGGCCAAGGCACTCAAGTATTGAATATCTGATGAAGAGTGAGATCTAGTATGCAGGTTATTAGGTTATGGTGCATTGCTAGATCTGAACCAAGGAGGAACCTTAGCAGTTGATGGAGGATAAGATCTAATGATGGATTAGGATCTTAAGGCATAAAGTGAACTATCATTATGTATTTTTTCTCATGAATATTCTAGCTCTGAATACTGATGCAGATATTATTCTGTAAATGATATGATCTGGGTATAACTGAAGTTTGGTATAGCTGCAGAATTATGAATTAATATTTACAGATGTATACGCTGGTTGGATTTGAGGAAAGCGTGTATACACGCAGGTTCGACACAAGAAAGTAGCATATACCTTATAATCTATGTTTTAGTTGATGTTGTTTGTTGTTGCAGTATTCTAGGTTCTGGCTTGGGTTCTGGTTACTGTGTTCTGGTGACAGCGTTCTGAAAGATCAAATTGATGGGTTTTCAAAGTGATTGATTGACTTGGTTGTGGTTGGTTCAATAGGATATTGTTTGATGCAGATATATTTGATGATTGAATGATGTTGTTGATGGATCTAGTCTGAAAATTTATGAAACGTGGTCCCTGGAAGAAAGGAGAAGGTTGTAGTCTTCTGTAGGCCGGCACGTACGTACTAGTAAACATATCAACTAGTACAAGAGTTATGGGGTCGTAGCTCCCTTCCAGTAGAAGCTGGAGAATGAGAGAAGGTTGTAGCCTTCTGTAGGTAGAAGCCTATGTACTAGTATAAGGCTGCACCAGTACAAAAATTGTAAACAGATTTTTCTTATTATTAAAAGAAGACAGAGACAATTGCAGCAAGTGGTTTTCACCCACATTGGGTTTCCACCTTATATCTTGGTGTTTATGTGTGTTTCTTATGTGCGATTCTTTATTCTGCTTTTACTGCATTGTCAAATGAATTGTTGATATACTGATTAAAGTTCACCATATGATAATTTGGGTAAATCAAAAAATCTTTGCATATACGCTGGTTTCATTAAGTATAGTTGTGTATACATGCTAGTTCACTAAGCTGAAGTAGCATATACAAATTAGTTTTGAAAATTAAATTATTGATATAATAATATTAATTCACCCCCCCTCTCAGTATTATTTCCAACACAGGTGACACATGTCACCACTTAGCAAGTGCCACATGGCAGTAATGACATCATGCATTAGATATTGGAGATCAGTGGTTGCAACGTGTTTTGCCTCAAAAGGAAATCGCCAATTACGAACCTCTGATTGGGGGTGATATGGGGGCTACAGTCACGAGGAGTGCCAAAGGACCAAGGGTTAAGTAGAAAATGTGATCGAAGTTCGATGATTGGCGAAGTGAAGTGATGTGCACCAAAGTTAAATTTTTGATTGAAAAACCTCTCATATAGGGGCTGGCCTATGGTCACGAGAAGAGCCGGAGAACCAAGAGCTAAGCTAAAAAGGTGACCTGTGTTCATTGTTTCATGAATTCTATTCAGTGTGAAGTCTCAATTTGTCGAGCTTCAATATTTGGCTAAGCACCCAATCATAGCCCCCGGTCAGATGAAGAAAAAGTATTGAAAGGGCTCAAATAAAAAGGGGCCTAAGGGGAGAGGAACTCGTTGTTTCGTAATGTTTTACAGTGTTAGGTGCCCATACTGGAGAATCCATGATATCACACCATGGTTATTTTATGAGGCATGTTTCATTCTGATAACATTGTACACAGCTTTGAAAGTGTATGGATCGATTGTTGCAGTATTAAATGAAAGCATGGAGCTCCACTCAGTCATACAATGCAGGACTACCAAATCAATCTATGCTTCCACTCCAAGACAAGTCAATACAGATAAATGTTACCAATTCCAGAGAGTGGTGAAGCCAGACAGTTAAGGTGAAAGTGACAAACAGATTTGCCGAATCATTGAGGCAGAGACATGGCCTGAGCAGAGGCCATAACAGGGGTATCTGGGATATATTTTCCTCCCATCATCATTATGTTTTCCTTTGTCTTATTATTCTTTAATTTATATATTTTCAAGAATGGAATCAAATCCAAATCAAATAATTTTTTGCAACAACCTTCGCACGCTGAGACAACTGGAGCTCATGTTGTGATATTTTGTAATTGTTTTAGAAAGATTCCCCTCTCCTTATAAATAGAGGGAAGAAATACTTAATATAGGTTTTGGAATTCTACACCCGCAGTGGTCGAAATTCTTTGATTCCACTTTGGTTCTAATTTCTTGTTCATGAGGGACTCGAGCAATGTATGGCTAAATGTAATGGACTGGTATATTGGACTCATTTTGAGGATTAATGAAACTCTTTGGTGATTCCGATCATGGTTGTAAGTAGTATTTTTTCCCCTTTGTAAATCTCATTTCATGTATGCTTCTCTTCTACCGAAATTATGTAATGAAGTTTTCGGTCTCATTCTCTCATGGTTATATGTATGCGGCTAAGTAGTAATAGTAATTGTGTTATTTAAAGATTTACTTATGTACCTTCAAGAGCACAGACTTACATATGTTGATTAGTGATAAGCGTATCCATGAGCTATATAACATGAAACCTTAAATCATTCTCCACAATTCCTTTCATTCCATCTCTTCTTATTTACATCCTTCTGTCATAACATTATTTCTTATGATTTTGTCTTGTTTACAACCCTATGCATCCATTTCCTTCCTTTCTCTCCTCCTCTTCACAACAACTTCAATATTAATTTTCTCATTGTTGTGTGTCGGCCATTAGAACAATACATTCCTCTTTGAGATCAACCTCATTCACCCTCTATATTTGGATCCATATATCTACTTGAGTTCACCTTGATGAAAGACTATTGAACCAAACCCCCTTTATTATCTTTACAAACTACGTGATAATTGGAGTGCAGCATAAACCCCTCACTGATAATCTTCCATGCACACATCTATCTAATAATTCCTAAGAAATTGTATACAATCAACCCAAAGGTTGTCTCTAGGAAACTTTCTACTAGAAAAATGACAATGTCTTTTTGGCACCGTTGCCGGGGAATGAAACTGAAAATTTTTTCCCTGGGTACAACAAATCTTTACATTCCCTCTGTCAGGTGAGCAAGGAAAGTGTGGGTTGAAGATCTCTCACCTTGGTTACTTTAATATCTAAATTTCATTATAAACACCCTGGCGACTCCACCTTCTGAATCTTAATTGTAAACACTCTGACGACTCCACTATCAAGACATGGAGGAGAAGATAGAAGAGATGGTGATATTAATAAAAGAACTCCTTTTATAGACTGGAAAAACTAGAATTAGAAGGTATAAACCAATAGAACTTCCAGGTTTCTAATCCATGTTTAAATCTCCAATATTGAAGGCCTCCCCTATAGATATTGCAAGGGGAGAAGAAAAAACAACAACATCACACTCATCCTTCACCATATAGAAAATATGATTTGGAGAAACAGGCACCAGATGCAAATAAAGTTCAGGGGAACTTATGTTCCTCTTTCTCTAATAGAGAATAAAAACTCAGATCATATGAAGAAGAGGAGGATATTGATGCAATGCTAAATGATGTTGAGGTCGATGATTACTGTAAATGAAGGTACTCCTTCCCCAGATCCTCCTAAGCTAATTGATAAGGGAAAGGGGCCTTTAAATACGAATTTACTTAAGGTTGAATCCCTCAAAGAAGAGAATTCACCCTCCCCCTCCGGCCCATCTAGGATAAATAAAAAGACCCAAGCAGTCTCAGTGGTTTCCCAAACGAAGCAGATATTGGTCAGCAGACTGTTCAAGAAAATGAGAAAGATACAATTTTCTCTCATCAAGTCCATGATCAAGTAGCTGACTACATCAAATATTTCTTTGGCCTACAATAGTATTCCTCAATTCCATGCCTAATTAGAAGGTTCATGGAGGAGATTAAAATATATTAGCATCAACAATCATGTTGGGGGCACATATCAAAATTTTTTCCAGAATATTTTTCACAGTGCATAGTTGTTTTGATTTTTGAATTCCAGCAACATGGAGGCATAAATTCCAATAGTTTGATGTTGGGATGGTTTCATTGGAAGGTGGACCTACCTTGGGTGAATTGGCACCCAGTACATAAGTAGGATTTGTACATAAATAAGTTCATTAATTGAGCTTTTATTTTTACTTGTTAGAATTTACTTTTCTACATGTGAGTTTGATGAGGAAAGTACTCCCTGAAAAAAAGTTCCATAGATATTTCCTGATTGTATAAGTGCATTATAATTTTGATTCCATGCCTAATGGTGAAGGTTACTAGTCTTCAGGTTCTCAGCACCTTACTAGCAAGGAATTGTCCCCAGTTGGAGCCAATGTTGTCACCCACTGTAAAATTCGTTTTCACCTGACCAAAGTACAAAAGAGAAGGAAATTTGTAGCCATATTTCAATCCACTGAAGCACTCAAAATCTAAATCGTAACCCCTCCAGTGAAGAGTGCTCATAATTATCTTCCCAACAATCATGGAACTCCTCAAATGGACTCTAGAATCAAAAGTTATAGCAGATTGAAAGTTACCCTTGAAAATAAAAAAACCAAGGAAAATGCTTAAGTATAATCCTGGATCCCGTAGATTGGAGTTTTCTAAAGAAACTGCATGGGAGGTTAGAGCAAACTAGCAATCATCGATCGCTAATATCAGAAATCAGAGATCGAAGGTCCAAGGTACAGTATATATCAGTGATCAAGGGGTCCTGCAGTATCGGTAGGGTCACACGTCAACGATCTTGTATATCAAAGTTCCAAAGCGTCGAAGCAATAGAATATTGGCACATCACAATCGGTGATAAAATAGATGAAACCCTTTAAAAGTCCCGATTGGGATTAAGATTTCCAAGATTTCAGCCTCTAGTATTAAAGCGTTGGTAAAGCCTTGAAATGTTTAACAAAGAAAATCAGCAGAAAACAAGAAGAGAGTTGACCTTTTCTCTCTCCTTGAGGGGGGCCACGTGGTTGAACATCATTGGATCCGATAAATGAAACATGGCTACACATGATTGGTTCTAATACATCACACATGGCATGATGATCTAGCATTTTCAAGGTCTTATGGGGACATATCCAGGTGACATGTGTCACCACTTAGGAAGTACCACATGGCAGTAATGAGGTCATGCGTCGAAGATCGGAGATCGGTGGTTGCAGCATGTTGTGCCTAAAAAGCATTGATTATGAACCTCTAATTGTTGGGCTCTAATATGGGGTTTGGCCTATAGTCACAAGGAGCTCCAAAGGACCAAGGGTTAAGAAGAAATGGTGATCAGATTTCGGTGATCAGCGAAGTGAAGCATTGTGCACCAAAGTTAAATCATCGATTGAAAACATTTGATATAGGGGTTGGCCTATGGTCACGAGAAGAGTCGAAGAACCAAGAGCTAAGAAAAAAAGGTGATCGGATTTTTTCATTTCATGAATTATGTTCAGTATGAAGTCTCGATTTGTCGAGCTCCGATACTTGGCTAAGAACCTGATCATAGCCCCCAGTCATATGATGAAAAAGTATTGAAAGGGCTCAAAGCAAAAGGGGCCTAAGGGGATCGGAGCTCGATGTTTCGCAATTTTTTGCAGTGTAAAGTTCCCATATCGAAGAATCGCCAATATCACACCATGGTTATTTTATGAGGCCTGTTTCATTCAGATAACATGGTATAGAGATTTGAAGGCATATGGGTCAATAGTTGCATTATTAAATGAAAGCATGGAGCTCCACTCGGTCATAAAATGCAAGACTTCCAGATCAATCTCCACTTCCACTATAAGACAAGTCAACACTCTTTATCGCTACCAACTCCAGAGAGTGGTGAAGTTAGAGAGTTAAGGTGAAAGCGACAAGCAGACTGGCCGGATCATTGAGGCGGAGACATGGCATAAGTAGAGACCATAACAAGGGTGTCTAGGATATATTTTCCTCCCATCATCATTATGTTTTCCTTTGTGTTATTATTCTATAATTTCTATATTTTTAGGAACATAATCAAATCCGCATCAAATCATTTAGGGCAGTAGCCTTCGCACACTGAGACAGTTGGAGCTCAAGCTATGATATTTTGTAATTGTTTTCGAAAGCTTCCCCTCTCCTTATAAATAGAGGGAAGAAAGACTTAATACAGGTTTCGGAATTTTGCTCCCGAAGTCATCCAAATTCTATGATTCCACTTTGGATCTAATTTCTTGTTCATGAGGGACTCGAGCAATGTATGGATAAATGTCATGGACTGGTATATTGGACTCATTTTGAGGATTAATGAAACTCTTTGGTGGTTCCAAGCATTGTTGTAAGCAATATGTTTCCCCTTTGTAAATCTCATTTCATGTATGTTTCTCTTCTACTGAAATTGTGTAATGAATTTGTCGATCTCATTCTCTTATGGTTATATATATGCGGCTAAGTAGTAATAGTACCTATGTTATTTAAATATTTACTTATGTACCTTTAAGAAAATAGATTTGCATATTTTGATTAGCAATATGTGTATCCATGAGCTATAGAACATGAAACCTTAATTCGCACTCCACGATTCCTGTCATTCCATCTCTTCTGCTTTCCATCGTTCTAGCAGAACATTGATGCTTAGGATTGTGTCTTGTTTATAGCCCTATGCATCTATTTCCTTCCTTTCTCTCCTCCTCTTCACCTTTACCGCAACTTCAATATTAAGCTTCTCATTATTGTGTGTCAGCCATCAGAACAAGACATTCATCTTTTTGATCAGCCTGATTCACCCCCTGTATCTGGATCCATGTATTTTCTTTAGTTTTCCTTTATGAAAGACTATTTAAGCAAGCCCCCCTTTATTATCTTTCCAAAATACGTGACAATTGGAGTGAAGTAGAAACACCTCACTAATAATCTTCCATGCACTCCTATACCTAAGATGTCCTAGGCACTAGTCTATAATCAACCCAGAGGCTATCTCTAGGAAGCTTTCTATATCTTCTGAAGCACTTGTGCTACAAGTGTGCTAGAAAAAGTGACAATAGGTTCCAAAAAAAAAATCTCAAGGCATTGTCGCAGACCCCATAGAACCCCCCGGCTTCACACGTGGGGCTAGGCATGGAAAGAATATAACACACACCTAACACATTACACAATGGTTGCCTAGGGAAAGCCACAGCTAAATACCTCTGCTATTTGTATATTGCATTAGTCAAAAAATATGAGAAGTTCATAATGCTTTTCTCAAGCCCAAGAAATCGTTGCATTATCTCTATCTGTCTCACTGCTTCCTAGACAAGCCTAGGCCACTACTTAACAAATATCGTGCTTGCCCAAGTCCCTATTTCCTTGATTTTTTTCCTTGGGAATTAGCCACCTATTAATTAGTGAAATTCCTCAATTTGAATTGCTCAATCCTCATAGGTCCTCCTTTGATTACATGCACCACCTGTACAATTCGGATGATTATACAACTGATAGTACATTGTCCCTGAAATCCAATCTCAACTCGGTAATTCACAAATCTGACATGCATGAGTTATTTATGAGTGAATCAGCAGTTTACTAGTTGATCATTACAAGCAGCACCACACTATTAGAGCTCCCACTAGTTCCTCCGACAGTTGGAACTAGTGTACTTGACTTTAACTCAGTTAAACTGAATTAATTAATTACAACTAAAAATAAACTCAATCAGAGCTCCTATAATGTAGGAGACACTCTACATGACTCAAGTTAGACCCTCAACTCGAATTAATTGAGCCAACTAAGTCAAATTAACTTAGTTGACTAATACAAGTTTTCATGTGATGTGGAATTACAATTTTATTCCCAATTTAATTCAAGTACAAAATTAAATTAGGATTTTCTTGATGTTATTTTCAACATTTCTTGTTGCAATTTTCAACAACACTTAACACTATCTATAATGTTAGCATACATGATGACGTAATTTTATTTTTTATTCTTCATCTATTATGGTTATTTTCATACTTGTATAGTTCTTTTATTTTTCAATTTTCGAGATATTATGTTGGCATTTTGAGTAGTCATCAAGTGCATTAGCAGGGGAATGTGAAAATGGACTTCAAGGCATAAATTATAAACATCAAGAACTTCAAATCTCTCATTTACAATTGATGTTTATAATGTATGATCTTATTCTTTCTTCTGAAATAAATATTTCACAAGATTCGACACTTGAAGGAGTAACATTTCAATTTTCTCAACAATCTAATCTAATTGAAAATATTTTTAGTTGTTTATTAAATTTCCATCCTTATTTTCATGATCCAACTAAGAATTGTTTGAAAAAGTCAATTACACAAAAGATTTGTGATACTCCTCCTATTGTACATATTACTAACTTGTCTCTACTGGAAAATTCCATGGCATTTCTCGGTAAAGTGTTATTCCAACCATGATTTCATCTCAACCGTTACAATGTGGTTTTCATGACAAGATTGCAATGTGGCTGGAAAATTCATTTCTAGTAAGGTTTCCTATAGATGATAAGTTTCTTTCACTAAACTTATTAGAAGCTCGTGTATATAATAGGTTGGCGTTTTCTTTTAATAATGTAGCTATAATTTTATTTATATTACTAATTTTTATGTGCATTTTCTTTCAAGGCTTAAGCTAATGGAATGGCTCCATTGGAAGTATGATTTTGTAGAAAATTTCTACAAATCCAACTCTGATACCATGTAGAAATTCTCCAAATTCTCTGCAAATCTCGCTCTAAGACCATGTAGAAAATCTGACTGTATATTAACCCGATAATGCAATATAACCAAAGAAAAATACTATAATCTACTTCTACAATCAATTTGCGGAAGCTTAAAGATTGAGAAAGATCAAGCTAAACACATATAACCAGAAGAAGAAGAATCAATGCACAATACACATGAAAATACTTTCGGAAAAGCCTCATCTAAAAACTCCACTATTTGTATTATCATACAAGGTGGAAATACATAGAAATTTTACGAAGCCTTAGCTCTCACAGCTATCCAGCTCTCAATGTAATTCTCACAGATGCTCACAGGCAATCTTGGCTTCTCTCAAACCTTCCTCTTTGCCTGCCAAGCTCCTATTTCCTTGCATTGTTCCTCTTGGATGATTCTCACCTCGCCAAGTGGAACATTTCTCTTGCACACTGTAAAACTGCGCAATCTTCAAGGAACCTTGCCTTGACTGCATGCATGAGTTTCCTTTATAGGAAAACACATTCAAATGATAGTACATTGTCCTTGACATTACTCTCAACTGGGTATTTCTCATAATAAACACGCATGAGTTTCTGATGAGTGAATCTGCAGTTAACTGGAGTACACTTGTTGAGTGTATGCATGCATCAACTGACTATTAACTCTCTATTAGTTCCTCAAACAGTTTGGAACTAATTTAACTGGACTTAACTCAGTAAACTGAGTTAACTACTTACAACTCAAATATAACTCAATCTTATCTCCTTAATTCAAGCCTTATCTCCTTAATTTAAGGGATAACTCTTGCATGACTTTAGAAAGACTTCTAACTTGAATTTATCCAACTAATTAATCCATAATGAATTAATTAATTATTTCCAAGTAGCTAGTGAGACTTAATTCAATTTTAATTCAAGGACAAACTAAAATTGGAATATTCTAGATTTTATTTTTATCATTTCTTGTTGTTATTTTCAACAGATTTTACATAGTTTTAGTTTGCCTTGTAGATTAGGATTAAGATAGGATTAATTTCATTTAGATTTCTTTTCTTTGTGTTTTTCTTTTAATAATGTGGGTAAAATAATCAGCAAGCAACAAGATTTTAATCTTTATTGGAGGAAAATGGTGTTAATAAAATCAACTGATTCAACAGACTTTTTTAGATAATTTTGTACTCATTCATCAAAATTTCAATTTTGACAAATCTGTATAAAAAAATTCTTTATATCTACTTCACTTTGCAAATTTGTGAGATGAGTTATGTTGATTTTCACTTGTTCTATTGAAGCAATTGTACTTTGAGCATCACTAGTAGAAAATTTAACACATAAATGAAATGCTTGGCTCCTTCTTGTTTTGTTATGCCTTGGGCATTTGGTTTATGAAGATTTAAGTGCCTAATCAAAGAAAATTTCTTGAAGGCAAAGAAAAATTAGAAATAATTTTATAGCAGTTTACAGAAATAACCCCTATCCATTGCCATATCCTCACCTCGATGCATTTTTATATTATTCATTCACAAAATGTCAAGACGGGACAAAAAATTTCATGATAGTTGATGTTGTTTCTTATGTCACATTTCCTCATCACAAATTTATTATCCCAATATTTGTCATGCTCTGCGATATAAAATAAATCTTGGGACAACTCATTTTCTTTCCATGGGACAAGTGGATCTTCCCTTACGCGATTCTCATTAGTCCACTCACTTCTTCTCCCTCCATGTTCCCCCGAAATTCTCATCACAAAATTTCAAATGAGCTCTCCCTTGGTTTATCCAAAGATTTTATCCTGGGATTACACATCCCTCCATGAGCATTTTTTTATCCACTGTTATTTACCCCTCTCATGCCTAATTTTCCACTCCTTCCACATCCTCCCAAGATTTATATCTTAGATTTTTTAGCAAATGTGCCTTTGGTTTCTCTTCGAGATTGAAATATTAGGGTGATTTAGCCAACGAATGTGTCATTCCTTGTGTTTTCAGCCTCTTCCACTCACACATTGTTCCATTATCCTAACTCGTCACCATGGATCATTTTATCCTGAAATTTTTCTTTATTGCTTCATTCAAAAGTGTCAAGGACAAACTCTTGGTACAACTCATTATGGCACATGTGCACATGGGTCCTCCTCTCACCTATGTTCTCACTATTCCATCAATGAGTCTCCACCCCCCACTTTTCACATATTTTTGCTTACTTTTCCTTGGTGAAATCCTTTAAATCCCTTTCGGTTTATTCCAAAAAAAAATTCTTCAGAGATGACAAGGACAAGCGGGTTCCTTTCCTCCATGATATCCTCCTTGTGTGCATTACAAGTTTCCTTGTCCAACTTAACCTCCACTTTTTTTGCCACATAATCTTGTCTAGATTGTGAAGTACATCCTTCTCAATTCTTTCATGGTTTCCCTTTCGAGATGGCATAGACATCCATTGAAGCTTGTGGTTCCACCCCCTTCCACTCATCTCATTCTTCAGTCACAAAAAACATTTCTACTCTCTTACACTTCACATCACTCAATAACATCTAAACCCTTGGAGTTTTTGAAGTAGTGCCTTTTATTTTTGTCGGGATACATGGAATGCAAGTTAGGTAACCTAAAAATTTTGTTATACCAATGAGTCGGTTCACATAAAATTAAGTGGGTGCTCAAAAAAAAATATGAGAATGAAATTTATAGTCAATCTCAATCTGTAGTCACATCACCCTGATCCGTCAGTGTTGATGCAGAGGTAATTTTATTTTTGATTAATTTATTTCTATTTGGGGATTCATTTGCATTTTTGTTGTATAATTTTCCTCATCCCAATGTCGAAATGGCACATAATACTATTTTCACTTCACGTAAAAGCTCGAGTCCTCTCGATATTGAAAATTCATCAAATAGGTTGGGACATTGACATCTTTCAATTGGATTTAAAAGAAATTTTTTGGGCTGAAATTAATCAACAACATTTCATTCTAGTGTGCACATACAAATAATATGGTTGAAATCAAAATAGGCAAAGAGAATAACAATAGCTGCATGGAAGTAAATTTTGGCTGATTTTCATTGTTTTCATTCTTATTTCTAATGATTTTTATTGATTCTTGATTCCTTGAACATGAACTATTCCTTTCTGGCTTAATGCTCAATGTAGTTTAGATTCAATACATTTGATGATCATAAGCATATGAACTTTGATATAGTTGCAACTTATTTCTACTATTTGACCTTAATCATAAAATGACATTTCTTTTTAAGAAAATAAATTTGGAGGAGATCAAGATCTCTAAGGTAAATATCAACAAAATCCTTCAAGGTCCTCATTAGTTACACTAAAAGTTTTATGTTGCTCGTAAGATTGCTTAAAAATCCTTCAGCTTACTTTCCATCCCTTCTAGTTTAGAGAAGTAGTTGTGATGATAATTCAATTGCAAACAAGTTACATCAAGGAGTCTCCTTACTTTACCTTGTTTTCATCTACTATCTTGTTCTTTGCTTTTCGAAGTTTATTTTGGAAATAATATATTTGCAACAAAGTGACACCTTGATGCGACTTTATTTTTATTCATAATGTCTCCCTAGTTTTAAAATCCTTTTTTTCGATTCAAGCCTAATTAGTTACAACTCTGTGAGACATAACTCATAAAAATCCAAACCTAATTAAAAGACACGTCCTTTCTTCATATTTGCTCTTTTGTTGAGACATATTTTCATAATGGTCTTGTTGGAGTTTTCTTTCAATCATGGCTTTTTCATTTGCTTTTTGTTTCAAGCTTGTTTTTTATTTCTTCATTTGTGACCTTTGAAGCTTTTAATTTCACTTTTTCTTTGGATAGTATTTTGTGATACTTCTAAAACCTATATGGGGAAACTTTCCTACCCAACACCAGTTGGTCTACATGGGGAAATATTTACTCTATATTTTCAATGGGATTTCATTAAAGGTCATCCATACCAAGTTTTCACTTTCTCGTGCATTACCTATGGGGAAAATTGAGATTTAATTAAGTGGTATAAGTTCACCTTTAGAAAGGAACGAATTGTCTCTAGTTTTTTCTTTGAATCCCTCCCTAATCCCTCTGCATTTAAAACCTTTACATTGGTAGATGAAGAGAAAACTGGGGGGTCAAACTTAACTAGTATCATATCTATTTCTTTAAATAGGAAACCTCTTATACCACCCCGCTCTCTTCACCCAATTGCTAAAATAAATTTTCCAAATAAAGCTCAACAAAAGCGTGGCCTATAAGAGGGTTGAAAACATATGTGTAGGAAGTGTATGCAAACCCAACAGGGTACTGAATAGGCTTATTAACAGTGGGTCAATTCATACATAGTATCAAGACAAGCTCGTCAAAGTATTGAATAGGCCCATTGGTAGCGAAGTATTGTAATTTCATATCTAATAGATGCATACCAATCCTTAAAACCCCCTACCTATCTTTGATGTCCAATTGTAGAGGAAGAATTTAAAATAATAATTATTATGTACATTTGCATTCATTGTATTAGAACTATGCATTCAAGTACTTTTATATTTAATATCTTATCTTATTTTGATTCTACCTTATGCGGGATATTTAGAAATGGAGCACAATGTGAAAAGGTTTTGGAAATTTTTCATTTCAACCTTTAATAAATTTAACCCTCATTCCATACATTTATGGTGTAACTCATAGAATAGCTAAAATTCTTAGGAAAAAGAATATTTCTTATGTTTTCAAACTGTTAATAACTATAAGGCAAAATATGAAATTTGTTAAGGAGAAAATCAATCAACATCAACTTAAAGGAGTTTATAAAATCAATTGATCCTATGGAAAAATTTATATTGGTGATATGGTGAGGTCATTTAAAATAGGAATAAAAGAGCATTGTGTTGACATTAAAAATCATTGCTCTCACTCCTCTACTCTTGCATAACATTCCCTCCACACTAAACATCACATATGCCTAGAAGACATGACTATCATTGCAAAGGAAGATCGTTACTTTAGGAGAAGATTCAGAGAGGCCTTGGATATATTAAGACATCCAAACAACCTCAATATGGATGGTGGTCTTGAAGTTAGTAAGAGTTGGTTGTATGTGCTCTCTCGGCTTTAAGGTTTGTTCCCTCCCTTACAATATTAAATCAATAGAGTCATTATTAACATTATCACTCTTATTAGAGTATTAATATTAATAATATTACTGTATTAAATTTAATATTTATCCTTCTTTCTTCATTTCTATCTAATATAATTCTATAGTTCTTAGGTCTCTATATATATTTTACATTAATAAACAATAATTTATTAACTTTATATTAATTAAAATAATAATTAATTAATTATTTAATAAATATTTTATATCACATTCCATTAATACCTTTATGTACTATATTATTATAATTCATTCTTTACATTTATATCCTATTAACTTTAATATTAACAAAATTAATATTCTAATTCTATATTCTTATATATTACCACAACTTCAATATTAAGCTACTCATTGTTGTGTGTCGTCCATCAGAACAATATATTACTCTTTGAGATCAGCTCGATTGACCCCCTATATTTGGATCCATGTATCTGCTTGAGTTCACCTTGATGAAAGACTATTGAACCAATCCCCCCTTTATTATCTTTCCAAACTACGTGACAATTGGAGTGCAACAGAAAGCCCTCATTGATAATATTCCATGCACTCCTCTATCTAAGATGTCCTAGGAACTTGTCTACAATCAACGCAGAGGTTGTATCTAGGGAGCTTTCTATATATCCTGAAGCACTTGTGCTACAGGTTCTAGAAAAAGCGACAACATATTTTTGGTGTCATTTCCGGGAAACGAAACTGAAATATTTTTCCCTGGGTACGAAAAATATTTACATTCCCTCTGTCAAGTGAGCAAGGGAAGTGTGGGTTGAAGAACTCTCACCTTGGCAAATCCACTGTCTAAATTTCATTATAAACACCCTAGTGAATCCACTGTCTGAATCTTAATTGTAAACACTCTGACGACTCCACTAACAAGACATGGAGGAGAAGATAGAAGAGATGGGAAGGTTAATAAAGAACTCCTTTTATACACTGGAAAAACTGGAATTAGAAAGTATGAACTGATAAAACTTCCAAACTTCTAATCCATGTTTAAATCCCCAATACAGAAGGCCTCCCCTATAGATATTGCAAGGGGAGAAGAAATAACAACAAGATCACACTCATCCTCCACTATATATAGAAGATGATCCGGAGAAACAGACACCAGATGCAAATAAAGTTCAAGGGAACTTATGCTCCTCTTTCTCTGATAAAGAATAAGAACTCAAATCATATGAAGAAGAGAAGGAGGATATTGATGCAATGCTAAATGATGACAAGATCAATGATTACTCTAAACATTTCTATGATCTCATGCAAGCTCAGTTGCACAAAAAATACTATCTGAGGTCATTCGGAAAGAGATCGAGAGGGCAAGATAAAAATGAAAGTACTCCTCCCCTAGAGCCTCCTAAGCTAACTGATAAGGGAAAGGGGCCTTTCCAAAATGCCTTAAGGATGAAGCCCTCAAATAAGAGAATTTGCCATTCCCCTCCAGGCCCATCTAGGATAATATAAAAGAGCCAAGAAGTGTTAGTGGTTTCCCAAATCAAGAAGATACTAGTCAGCAGATTGTTCAAGAAAATGAGGTAGCTGCAATTTTCCCTCATTAGGTCCATGATCCAGTAGTTAATTACATGGCATATTTCTTTGGCCTGCAATAGTATTCCTCAATTTCATGCCCAATGAGAAGGTTCATGAAGGAGATTAAAAGATATTAGCATCAACAATCAAGTTGGGGGAACAGATCAAAAAATTTGTCATAATATTTTTCACGGTGCATACTTATTTTGATTTTTGAATTCCAACAACATGGAGGCATAAGGTCCAGTACTTTGATGTTGGGATGGTGTCATTGGAAGGTTGAGCTAACTTGGGTGAATCGACACCCAATACATAAGTAGGAATTGTACATAAATAAGTTCACTAACTAAGCATTTATTTTCAGTTTTTAGAATTTTCTTTTCTACATGTTAGTTTAATGAGGAAAGGAGTCCTTGCAAATAAAGTTCCATAGAGATTTCCAGATTGTATAAGTGAATTATAACTTTTGAATCCATGCCTAATAGTGAAGGCTACTAGTTTGCAGGTTCTTAGCACCTTACCAGCAAGGCATTGTCGCCAGTTGAAGCCAATGTTGGCACTCACTGTAAAATTTGTTTCATCCTACCAAAGTACAAAAGAGAAGGAAATATGTAGCCATATTGCAATCCACTGAAGCACTCAAAGATAAATCAGAACCCCTCAAATGGATAGTTCTCAAAATTAGCTTTCCAACGGTATATGTAACTCCTCAAATGGACTCCAGAATCAAAAGTTATAGCAGATTAAAAGTTACCCTTGAAAACCAGAAAACAATGGAAAATGCTTAAGTATAATCTCACATCCCACAAATTATAGTTTTCTAAAGCAGTCGCAGGGGAGGTTAGAGCAAACAACTGATCACCGATCACCGATATCGGTAATCAGAGATTGGAGGTCCATGACATAGTATATATCGGTGATGGGGGCCTCTTGCAATATCAGCAGGATCACAAGTCGGCGATCTTGAATATCGAAGGTCCAAGGCGTCGAAGCAAATAGGAGATTGCCACATCGCAATTGGTGATAAAATAGATGACATCCTTTCAAAGTTCTGATTGTGTTTAAGATTGCTGGTATTTGAACCTCTAGTGTTAAAGCATCAGGAAAGCCTTGAAATTTTTAACAAAGGAAATCAACAGAAAACAAGAAGAGGGTTGACCTTTTCTCTCTCCTTGAGGGGGGCCACCTGGTTGAACATCATTGGATATGATAAATGAAACATGGCTACACATGATTGGTTCTGATACATGACACATGGCATGTTGATCTATCATTTTCAAGGTCATATGGTGACATATCTAGGTGACATGCGTCACCACTTAGGAAGTGCCATGTGGTAGTAATGAGGTCACGCATCGCATATTGGAGATCGGTGATTGTAGTGTGTTGTGCCCCAAAAGGAAATAACCGATTGTGAACCTCTTATTGGTGGGCTCCGATATGGGGTTTGGCCTATAGTCACGAGGAGCTCCAAAGGACCAAGGGTTAAGCAGAAAAGGTGATCGGAGTTTGGCTATTGGCGAAGTGAAGTGTTGTGCACCAAAGTTAAATCATTGATTAAAAACCTTTGATATAGGGGCTACCTATGGTCATGGGAAGATTCGAAGAACCAAGAGCTAAGAAAAAAAGTTGATCGGTGTTCGTCATTTCATGAATTCTATTCAGTATGAAGTCCCAATTTGCCGAGCTCCGCTATTTGGCTAAGCACCTAATCATAGCCCCCAGTCATATGATGAAAAAGTACTGAAAGGGATCAAAGGAAAAGGGGCATAAGGGGATCTAAGCTCATTGTTTCGCAATGTTTTGCAATGTTAAGTGCCCATATCTGAGAATCTTCGATATCACACCATGGCTATTTTATGAGGCCTGTTGCATTCTGATAACATGGTACAGAGCTTTCAAGGTGTATGGATCAACATTTGCAATATTAAAAGAAATCATGGAGCTCCACTCAGTCATAAAATGTAGGACTACCAGATCAGTCTCCGCTTCCACTCTCAGACAAGTCAACGGAGTTGATTGCTACCAACTCTAGAGAGTGGTGAAGCTAGAAAGTTAAGGTGAAAGCGACAGGTGGACTGTCCAGATCATTGAAGCTGAGACGTGGCCTGAGAAGAGGCCATAATAGGGACGTCTGGAATTTATTTTCTTCCCATCATCATTATGTTTTCCTTTTTCTTATTATTCTGTAATTTCTATATTTTCAAGAACATGATCAAATCTTAATCAAATCATTTTGGGTAACGACCTTCACACGCTGAGACAGCTAGACCTCAAGTTGTGATATTTTGTAATTTTTTTTCCAAAGCTTCCCATTCCCTTATAAATAGATGGAAGAAAGACTTAATACATGTTCTGGAATTATTCACGCACAACGGTCCAAATTTTGTGATTCTAATTTGGTTCTAATTGCCTATTCATGAGGGACTCGAGCGATGTATGGCTAAATGTCATGGACTAGTATATTGGACTCACTTTGAGGATTAATGAAACCCTTTGGTGATTCCAATCATGGTTGTGTTGATGCCTCGAAATTTGTTGTACCAACATGGGGGAAAACCACCCAGTCCAGATGTTACACAGTAATTTGTCACTGTCCTCATCTCAGTCCCTTTGGTGTGTCATGTATCAAATAAACATGTTCATATCTTCCCACTCATAAAACAAGATTAAGCAAATGCTCTCTAATGCTGAAGATTGAACCTTTTTTACTAAGTTCCTGCATCATCACTAGTAAACCCTTAAAATGCCCGATGGTTCTCTGTCATGCACTGTATCGTTGCAACGCTGTCACGACTCCCCAGTTCATGACCTGCGATGATCCAGATTTGGTGAAATAGTTCAAACAGTCAGCCTTTTGGATATTTCTAGAGCTAGTCTTTGGGTCAGTTTAGGTCGCCTTTCTGCCGGTGGTTCCGCCTCTTGTGCAACCTCCCTTGAGGATAAGCTCCTTCTCCCTCGTTTCATGGAGGCTCCTCCTCCTATAAAAGCACTCACCATCGTTATGATCAGCTAGTTACTAATTCTTAGTTCCTGGTTCTTTGGGTTGGACAGTGTTGCTTGTGCTTTTGAGTTTAATAGATAGCTTTGGTGTGAGACAAGTGTGGGATTGCCAATAGTTTGTTAAGAGGTTATGGAATGCCTTAACTTTGTATTAAAGCTTGTGAGTGAGAGAGAGATATTGTCTATTTAGGAGACCCATTTGAGAGTGAATGCTTGAAGAAACATACTGGCTGGACCCTCCGAGAAGGCTTGTGATGTCAGGACTCGGTTGTAAGCTTTGCTATTGATTCATTTTAATATAATCAATGATGATTTCATATATCTTGTGTGCATTTACTTGATAGTTTATGATTTCTTGACTTTATAAGTAAATAGATCATTGTTATTCTCGGTTACGTGCTCTATTGTTTTCTTGTGGTGTTTCAAGTTGATTGCTCATTGAGGAGAAAGAAACGGAAGCTAGAGCAGTGCAACAGAACATCATCAACCACCAGTTTGAGGTAGGCATCCAGTAATGACTATTTAAGGGAATCAATTGTTGTTTTGTCTTTGCTCTAACTAGACCCACTCTAGGGCTAGAGGGGTTGTCGTTGTCCGCAGAGGGAACAACTTCCTAATTCACAAGTTGGCGACTCCGCTGGGGAGTCCTTTGTATGTTTTTTCTCTTGTTTGCTTTTGTTTGGTTTTTATTTAGTGTCTCTTGAATTTTGAGGTTAAACCAACAATGTTTCGAATTACCTGGGTCAATCTAGAAAATCCCTTTACTATCTGGAAGAATAGTATGGTCTTTGTTTGGGAGTTTTTATTCGTTTTCCATTATTTTTAAGTTTGTCACTAGAAAAAGCTTAACAGTGGTGCCGACATCACCCTGTCTCTGTTTTATAATCTTGTGCGTCACAGAATCCTGTCGTACAGTCACGACGATTCCTGAAATCATCCCATCGCTAAAGAGACGTGTACTCTCACAATGACATCGCTCTGTTGCTAAGGCTATTGGTTGATCATCGCTAGTTGCTAGTTTTATGCTCGCAACGATTCCTGTAGAGTTGTTTTTTCAACTTTACCTTTTGAATCCACCAGTCTTGTTTATCTTCTGTTTTCTTCCTCTTGCCCATCAGTTTGTTTTAATTGCTTTTGGTTAGAGGTACTGTCTCTTTGGTTCCAATGACTGAATCTTATGTTTTTTTTTGCCTTGTGACCTAGCTCTTTCAAGTTTTTGAATTGTCTGGCTTGGTTACTGGTTTGTCCAAGGTTCATCCGCAACTGTTTTGTTGATTTTCTTGAGGTTGTTTCATTGCTTGTTTCTTGCTGGTTGATGCTTAGTGTCAATTATTGAACCAATTTTTGATATTGATTCGATTTTTTCACTACCAGGCATAGGTTACAATTGTTCGGATTAATCAGTTCATGCTTGCTTGTTTGTCTCTTTAAATTCAAAATTATCAAAATCAAAATATTGTGTTAATTTAGTATACAAAAGTGAAAGTACATTTGCATTTCAAGTTTTCATGTTTGAGAAATTGAAAAGCGGACTCTAAATCTTTCATTAGTAGTATTGATGCATTGCGAGATTAGTGTTTTGATGCATTATGTTTCTTAGTATTTGCATTCCCTTGTGAATGAGCTTTCTACCCTTATTTAAGTAGGTGTTCATCGAAATGAAAGATGCTTTACTCATTCTAGTTGCATCCTAGGGCTTTTGATATACATACGGTAGGGCCTGAAATCTGAAACTTAATTCAAGATCAACTCTAAAATCAATTGAATGAACCTAACAATGCATTGGAACTTAACGCACATTCTTTAGAGGTCTAGGCTAGATACGTGCTCCAGCATCGTTAAACCTAGACATTATTGCTTTCACTTAAGGTTGGGTGATTCCTCCTTCTATGACTCAATAGCCGCTAGTACTTACTTGTGCTCCTAGTACCTTCGAGAATATATCAAGAGACCCCACTAGGTTATCATCCTACATCCATAGGAAGCTGTGTCTGCCACCTTGCGAACCATAATGCACCAAACACAGCATTCAGGAAGATTGACTGTCATACAGAAAGTCCTTAGTCATTTCTCTTTCATTTGATCACCAAGGTGTATATGCAGTTTTATGGTTTGTCTGGTAAAATTTTTGCCTAGTTCTCCAAAGTAGTCACTTTCGTTCCTTTTCGACTCCTTAAAAGAAAAGGTCCATCTGAGCACTTGTCCTTTCAGGCTCATTAAACCTCAAAACAGATAGAGTCACCTTTTCATCCTTTTCTCGACTCTTGAAACATGAAAAGGTAAAGTTTTGTTTCTTTGTCATAAAATTTACTGCCCACGAAATATTCCTGGTAAGAGTTCAAGTTCTTAATTACAGTGCAAGTGTTTTTCAGGCTCATTCCCGATGGAAACCTTCCCCAAGTCTATTGGCCAAGGTCTTCCCCCACATGGAACTCCTGGTCCATTTCCTCCACTTGGAAATGTCGGTGCTCCATATATGGCAACATTGTCTTCGCTTGGGTTAACAATTGGTTTGCCCGTTTGGTTGTTTTCAACCTCGGTGGTTCCGAGCATCATGACTCTTGTTCCACCATCCCCTTCATCTGAATCACGACACAATGATTCCAAGGTTGATTCTGCGCCTTCTTCCCCTGTTTCTTCATCTTCATCTCCTACTTCACTTAGTGAAAGTTCCACTTCTAGTAACCAGGATACTAAGAAGAAGAAGAAGAAGTCCAATAAGCGTGAGGCTAGTTGTGCAACTATTTCCCCGAGTACATCTCAGGTCGGAACACCTTCTGCTCCTCCGCGGAAGGTTAAGTTTCCTTATAAGTTGTGCAAGGGCGACCATCTTCTTCGTGATTGTCCTAGAATTCCTAGGATCTTAGAAGTTTGGTCTCACGATCTGACTCATCCCTCGTCATCCTTTGAAGCTCATGACGATGCTATTCTATCGACTGGTAGCACTCAGAAGAAAGGGAAGATTTGATTCCCCTGTAGACTGTGTGAAGGCAACCATCCCCTTCACCTTTGTCCGCTCATGGATAAAGCTTCCACCATTTTGGAAAGTCTTACAGCTTCTTCACCCCAACTTCCCATTGGTTATCAGAGGCTCTCTTCAAACCCTCTCCCCGCTGGCAAAGAGATTGATCTAGATTCTTCTCTTTTCTGTCCTCCTCTTCTCAAGACTAGATTTGCTAAGCCTGTTCCAAACCAACCATTGGCCAGAGAGAATGTCGACTTGGGTTCACCACCTGTTGATCACTCTATTCCGAAAGAGTGTCATGATCACACTACTCATGTTCTTCTCGTCTCGTCAAATTCTCCTGAGTCCGAGAACGACCCTCCTATCCTAGCTGATTTAGAGGGTCCTTCTTCGATTCCTGTAGAGCATGGGGGCAATCATACGATACCCCCACCAAGTAGTTCAGTCGTTTCCTTCGACCGGATTCATTTGACTACATTCCACCTTCCATCCTACATGCCTTTCCAGATTACAGTACATGCCTATGATAAGGCAGTACCTAGCACTGTCTTGGATGATGGTGTGTTGGTTAGCCTCATGCCTTTCACTACTTGGAAAGCTTTGGGCTCCCCACAGCTTGTGCCGGTCACGTAGAATCTATTGGCATTTGACAAAGGAACCAGTCAAGCTTTAGGGATCCTTTCGAAGTTCCCTGTTACTTTGGGAGGAAAAACCGTCTATATAGACGTGATGGTTGTCCAAGGTGCTCTATATTTCAATCTTCTCCTTGGCCATGATTATATTTATGCCTTGGGAGCTCTCATTTCTTCACTTTTCCATGTGGTTTTCTTTCTGCACGATGGAAGAATGGTGACTATCGATCAATTGTCATTCTTTAGTCACCCGTTGCCTCCTGTACCACCATCATCCCCCATCGGTTTTTATCCACAAGTAGTACCTTCCTTGCCATGGATCAATTATGTGGCTACTCATTCGTCTCCATTTTTGTTCATGATCATGCAGATGGTATCGTACATCATGTACTGGGGGCATTGGAACCCAATCTGTCACTGGTGTCTAATGATATGTGTTTCTCCCAGAGCATGCTTCTTCCATCTCGTGAAGATCTCTTGGGGTCCATGTTCTCATATTGCCCATGAACAAGGATAGTTTGTTCTTGTGTCAACCTCGTTAAAAAATGAAACAAGGAGTGATGAGCATAGTTCTCGATCTTGTGTCAAGCTCGTTGAAAAATGAATCATAACACAAAGTTCTTTTCTTGTGTAGACCTCATTAAAAAATGAAACAAGGAGTCCCAAGGATAGTTTGATCTTCTGTCAACCTCATTAAAAAAAGAAACAAGGATCATGGAGCACAGTTCCTTGTCTTGTATCAAGCTCGTTAAAAAATTAAACAAGGAGTCTTGAGGAAAGTTCTTGATCTTATGTCAACCTCGTTAAAAAAATGAAACAAGGGTTATGAGCATAGTTCTTTTACTGTGTCAACCTCATTAAAAAATGAAACACCTCCCTTTCCAAATCGAGTCTTTGATTAAGATCTCATAAAATCCGAGTCGAGTCTTTCCAAGATCTCGAAAGTGAACCTTCATTCCACCCACCTCATTGAATGCAATGAAGCTTGGGGGGCATGTACCTTGATTTGCATCGTTATGTTGGGGGCATGCAAACTTAAAACAAGCATAGTTTTTCATTTCAAGCTTGTGTAAACATGAAACCCAATCCAAGCAGAGTTCCCATGGTTCAAGCCTATGTAAAAATGAACCCATACCCAATTTAGATCTCGTGATTACCTTTTTTATCCACTAAATTATGCTAGATGAGCCTTGGTTGTTTCATTCCATCGCCACCATATCTTTGGCCGATCATATGCTTTCACTTGGTTGTTTTTCCTTTCTTGAGGGACCGCAGCGATGAGTGGTTTTATTAGCCAGCCTCTTGACGATTACATGTTTTGAGAAATTCCACCATTGCTGGAACCAGTTGCTACCCTTTATACCACTCGTTCCTCTAGGACGACTCACCTTTAAGCTCTTTTCTGACTTGTAAAATATGAAAAGATTGCCGAGTAATTTTTCCCTTTTTAACTCGTTAAAGAGAATAAAAATGGCGGTCCACTTTCAACTCTTTTCCGACCATCTCTTTGATCGCTTTTTTATTTTTTCAGGTCGAGGCCACTAATTATGAAAAGTACTCCTTGATTGTAATGGTCAAGAGGTTCTCTCGAGTATTATTTTATACTTTTTCGAGCTCGAGGGACACAAATTTACGAAAAAGGACCCCCCTGGAGTTTTCTTCTCTGTGTCTTTTTCAAACTCTCTAAACATGAAAAAAACTCCAATTTTTCCCTATGTCGGACTCATTAAACCTTGACGACATTAGACTCGTCACCATGATGAGACTCGAGCTTCACCTCCCTAGGGCTCGTTCAACTATTACTAGGTTGGATTTGTTTGAAGGTCAAACTTATATCACAAGCATATGCTATCCCCATCAAACTTGTTTTGAAAAATAACTGGGGTACTTGCCAGCAATGGTGGGGGAAAATTTGGAAGTCATCGTTGGCTACCTACGACAGCTAGTCACTCTTGAACATCGACACTTTTGCTTTTCGTCGGGTTTGGATATCCTCACATCGTCATTGGTCTTCTGGGGTTTTGGGTTGCCATTTTTGCCTCATTCCATTTGATCCATGTTGTCTCCATCAGACCTCCAATCCTTTGGTACCAATATGTTGCCACCCTCCGGAGTCGTGTCGCCAGCATGTTCAAGAGTATAATCCTTCTCCAGTTCACACCCTTACCTCCTCCCTTAATACTTTGTTTCACCATATACCACTTGTTCCTTATCTCACGTCGTTGATGGGGGAAACATTATGGCCCTCCTACGACGGATCGTCTCCTATCGACACCAACTCATTATCCAGGAGATAGGTCTAGAGATCCCCTTCGATACCTTCTAGCTTGCATTCCTCAATGGCAAGTTCTTCACACCTGACGACAGACTTTTATCATTGGTCTTCAATTGGGCGATTCCACGAGTGTTTAACTTCAACTCATTTTTCACACTTAGTGGATTGTACTGGACAGTACCTTGAGAGCCATTGGTAGTATTGGTGGTTTCTCTCGTGCTTGTTAACGGTTTTCATCATTGACCGATAATCAAGAGACTTTCTATCATGCTCGACGTCAGCACATCTGTTCGCATGCTATAATTTGTACTAAGATCGGTTAGGATTTCAAGACCCCGGACTAAGATTACATATGTTCAGGCTACGTGGATTGGTTCATGATCACTTACATGACTCTTTGATTAGATGGATGCGACCATACCTAAGTCTTCATGGATGGCTGTGACCATACCTTTATGATTATATATGGTCTTATCAACTGGGTGGCTGCATCCATACCAAAGACTAAGTTTCATATGTCTTTTGGATGGCTGAAGCCATGCCTATACTACATGTATTTCACTCTCAAAGATATCAGTTGTACTTGCACCTGTAGGTTCTTCAAGGTGGTGTTCCAGTTCAGACGATTTCATAAATTATTTCACCCCTCCCACTCTCTCGGGCTTCATGCTTTAGGGGGCATCTGTTACATAGTAATTTGTCATTGTCCTCATCTCAATCCCTCTGTTGTGTCATGTATCAAATAAACATGTTCATATCTTCCTACTCATAAAAGAAGATTATGAAAATGCTCTCTAATGATGAATATTGACCCTTTTTTACTAATTTCCTGCATCACCACTAGTAAACACTTAAAATGCTCGATGGTTCTCTGTCATGCACTGTATCGTTGCGACATCGTCACTAGTCCCCAGTTCATGACATACGATGATCCAGATTTGGCGAATTAGTTCAAACAGTCAGCCTTCTAGATGTTTCCAGAGCTAGTTGTTGGGTCATTTTGGGTCGCCTTTCTGCCTCTGAGATAGTGGTTCTGACTCTTGTGCAACTTCCCTTGAGGATAAGTTCTCTCTCCCTTGTTTCATGGAGGCTCCTCCTCCTATAAAAGCACTCACCATCGTTGTGATTAGCTAGTTACTAATTCTTAGTTCCTGGTTCTTTTGGTTGGACAGTGCTGCTAGTGCTTTTGAGTTTAGTAGAGAGCTTTGGTGTGAGTGTGACAAGTGTGGGATTTCCAATAGTTTTCTAAGATGTTGTGGAATGCCTTAACTTTGTATTAAAGCTTGTGAGTGAGAGAGAGATATTTTCTATTTGGGAGACCCATTTGAGAGTGAATGCTTGAAGAAACATACTAGTTGGACCCTTCGAGAAGGCTTGCAACATCAAGACTTGGTTGTAAGCTTTGCTCTTGATTCATTTTAATACAATCAATGATGATTCCCTATATCTTGTGTACATTTACTTGATAGCTTATGATTTCTTGACTTTATAAGTAAATAGATCATTTTTTTTCTCTATTACATGCTCTGTTGTTTTCTTGTGGTGTTTCAGGTTGATTGCTCATTGAGGAGAAAGAAACAGAAGTTGGAGTAGCGCAACGGAACGTCATCAACCACTAGTTTGAGGTAGGCATCCAGCGATAACTATTTAAGGGAATCAATTGTTGTTTTGTCTTTGTTGTGACTAGACCCACTCTAGGGCTAGAGGGGTTGCCTCTATCTGCAGAGGGAGCACTTTCCTATTTCACACCAGACCTTAAAACAACTCCTTTTACGTTTGGAGTAGTGGCTCCAATTGGTTAAATTAAGTCCAGTTACCTATTCCCAATCACTATCAACTTTAAATATGTCTTTAATTTCTAATAGCTAGGGACATCAGCTCAATTCTTCTAGTTGAAGCTCAATTCTTCTAGTTGATCAGGCAAGAAGAATGACCCTTAAGCTATTTTTGTTGAACAACCAAACCAATCTAAAGATTTGCCTCGAAGATAAGACTTCTAAGATAACACATGCATGATTTAACTAGTATGCAATTAATCTATCTATCTTGATTAAAGGAAAGAAGAATCCTTCTGCCAATCAAGAGTTGAATTATTAAAAGAAAACATTAAGGAATTGAAGTAAAAATGAAGGAATTAGATTAAGGAGATAGCTCTCGAGATTTGATTCCTTATTGATCTAAATATTAACAATCAAACACTTAGTAAGTAGTTACGTAAGTGTTTGATTGAAGTATATCCAATTCCTAAGGTATATGCATATAAAATCTATTTATTTCCTGGGTTTACTTATTATTTGAATGTGATCTAAAATGGTTGTCTTTAGTACATGGTAAAAATCAATCATACACTAAAAGAAATGAAAAAAATTAATTTGATTCTTTTAATTAAATAATTAATTAAAATAATTGTTAAAGCATATATCGCCATCCAAATAAAATAACAATTTGTTGTTAGATGTATTAAAAAATTACAACATTGGCATACTAAAAAATGAGATGATGCTAAATTGTGTTAATAATATACATATAACAGACAAATTGAAATATGGAATGACTACAAATTATACAAAATAGAACATTAAAACGCTGATAAAAATACCCAATGTATCACACTCCTTTTGTAAAATACACAGTCCTAGTCCTTTTTCTTCATCTCAAACTCTCCAAATGTACAGAAATGCAACTAGCTGAAGCTTCTTCAAGTAAAAGAAAAAGAATTCAGATCCTATCATTCTATTAAAAATACTAAGAGGTACAATAATGCAAGCCTCAAATGCTTTCTTTTTCTAATTCTGGACCCAACCTAGTTTATTAAGATAGACTTGGAGATACAAAAATGCAAACCCCTAAGGCTTTCTTTCTCCAATTTTGAACCTCTTATTCAATCCATTAAATGGGTTTAAATAGAAATACAATTTTTTTTAAATTATAAGTCTATGCACAGTGCTGAGGAAATTAATGGAATCCCTCAAATCTTGAAAAAATAAAAAACAGTTTTCAAAGATAATCTTTTGAAAATGCCATTCTACCTTATTGGCTTTGTATTTCAATCAAAGGATTCTCGTGTTTGCATATTCTGTGGAACTGATCTACTTCTTTCTCTGCACAAATTTTTCCTATTTGTTTTCTTCGTTGTCGAATTCTTTGTTTATACCTAGAAAACGATAAACCATGGATAAGCAAACATAAATCAAAACTATCATTTTCATAAAAAAGATAAGATCGAATGAAAATTTATGGGTTATTTATAAATCGCAATCGCATTGGAATCAGGGACAAAGTCCAGCACAATCGCAATACGTTGGAGCGGGTATGAACCATATCACAATTGAATCTCAAGCAAGGACTATATTAAAACAATTGCATTAAAACGGGAAGCATTCCTTATTGAGATCAAATCATAATCATAATGGAAAAGATTGAATCACAATCGCAATTAATCAGGAAGCAGAACCTATCCTTATTGCAATCGCACTTTAAATGGAGGCATAAATAATGTGAGGTATGTGGATTTTGTGATTGCAATATTGCAATCATGGAAGATCGAGAATAGGTTAATCGCAATCGCATCAACGGTGCGACACAACACTAACCACCCCGAAATATTTTAGATTTGCGATATGTGGGATGATGTAAGGGATGATGTGGATTTGACGTCATATCGCAATTGCAATTGGCATTAGGGAGAAGGCATGACCCTTTTGTATTTGCAATAGTCACGGACACGGGGAATGTATTAACTAGAGCGTATAATCCCATCAGGTCCGGAATGATCACAAATCGCATTGGGAAGGGGCAAAGTGCTTGGCATTTGGAATTTGTGATAGCTGCGGATGTGGGGGATTTATGGACTAACATGCATAATCTCATTGGGTCTAGGGCTTATATCGCATATCGCAATTGGTGGTGGAGGGGTGGAGGATCAAGCCTTTGGAACTTTTTCTATTGCACGGATGTGGGGGGCTTATTAAATGGAGTGTATGACTCTATCAGGTCTGAGCTATCCTAACTGCAAAGGGGATGAGGCCATAGGAATTGGTTTATTGGTTTTGCGATCTCTGCGAATGCGAGATTTTTATTAAATAGATTTTATGATTTTTTCGATTAATTATAAATTTGATAATCTCGTCAGGTCTAAGCCATATATTACAATCGCATTTGGTTAGGCCTTCAGGGTTTTTAACCATGATTCTATGCAATTTGCGATGTAGGGAGTATTGGTCGGGTTTTAGTTATGAACATTGCGAAAATAAAACTCTGATTTATTTATTTCTTATTTTAAAGAACCCATATGTGTTTAATACTTTGGACTTCAAAAATCCTAAGTATGAATCTTGGTCTTGGGGGCTATTTGGAAATGATTTCGATAATCAAGGTTTAATACTTGGGTTTTAATTAAAATCCTAAGTATTGAACTTTGGTTATGGGATTTTATTAACAATTTTTGTGTTGATTTTCTATTTTCTAATCTTTTGTTTTTTAAGAAATAAAATCAAAAGTTTTTTTTTAAACTAAAGGGTCTCTATTTTAATATAATAAATTTCATAGGAAATTTATAATATATTAAAATGGGGGTTGTTGAACAGTACAACAATTGGTGATTCACTCAAAGAACCAGTTATCTCTGATAAATAATGATGAAATTTTCCAAAAATTCAGTAAAAATAATTTAGGAAGTGGAAACTACTTTTCGAAACATTTAGATAAATAAAATTACTCCGACTCTAAAACTCATTAAATTGTAATTTATTTAAAAAACCTTTCGTGAATGAAAAGTATCTAATTACTTGTATCACTCATTAATCAGTTATAGAGATAAAGTAGGGGGGCTATTACGACTTAGCTTCTGATGTACTCGTTCGTCACAAGTAGAGCCACTACTGCCAACAAGCGTTCATAGCTTCGACAGGGTTACCTTTTAACCAACAATAATCCAGTATCCCATCCATTTAATAGTGCAATAATTAGATGTAAGTCTTTATTTCTTCTTTTCTTTTCTTTTCTTTTCTTTTCTTTTTAACTGATGTTTAAAATACATTGTCCTTGTTAGTGTGATGGAGTTTTGCAAAATAAAGACAATCATGTGATTTAAAAGTATTTGATATGTTTTAAATAACTTTATCATAAAATAAGAAATAGATGTTGAAAATATTAAATTCATTACTTGCTCATTGAAATCTGCAATGAAAACAAAAAAGAATCTAATCTAAATTAATCTCCTCCTAATCTAAATGAATGGAGGGAAAATGACTAGGTATAGTCATATTTCCAATGTAAAAATTTCCTCATTTTGTTATCTACTCGTATATACGAGTTAAGTATTAGTAACAATATGATAAGAATAATCAAAATAAAACAAAATTTATTATTTACATCTAATTTGAAATTATGTACAAAAATAAATTTATTTAAAACTAAGTTGTTAGTAAACCATATCTTTTTAAAAGCATTCTCTAAGAAAATATCTATGGGATCATCAAATAATGGATGAATATTTGTTAGAGAGTGAAAACTTTCCAAAGGAGATGATGGTAAGGCATGTTGTGAAGGAACACTCTCAAGATTTAGATTAGACTGGTGTTGAAATGATTGGAATGAATTTCTGAATATCGAACTAAATTGGAAACGAAAAGATTTTTTATATTCAGGATTATGAATAAGAATTTCATCATTTCCATTTAATAAATATTAAGGATATTCAATATGGAAAGATTGAACATGCTTGCAAAAGGAAAAGAAAACAAAATGGAAGGATGGAAAAGCAATTAAATTGTTATGAAAACTAAAATTACAAAATAATTTTATAAGGCAATTATGGAACTCATCTTGGATTTCAGTAAGTGAATTACCATTAAAAGGACATTCCCTGAAAAACTTATAAATGCAAGTTTCTAAAAGAAAATTAGAATGAAATATGTTAGAAACTCGCAACATTAACTCATCAAAATTCTCAAAATTAAGTTTGTGTTCAGTAAGAGGAGACAAAATTAAAGTGTGTGAATCTTTACAAGATAGATCAATTTTTGAAATTGGTGCACTTTGTACAAGATGTGATTCTTTATCCTAATTGTCATGATAATCATCATAAATTACCTTCTTCTCGTGAAAATTAAATGGCTGATCTGAACTAACAGAATCAGAAAATACAAAAGAAGAGGGTTTTTCAATTAAAGAACTAGCATCCAAATGAGTAATAGATGCAAAATTTTCAGAACAAAGATTAGGAAGATTATCATTTGAAAGATTAAGGTGATCATCATTGGCTATATTCTGATTTAAAAACACATCATGATAAAGAAAATAATGCATGCCAGAATATAATGATGGCTGAAATGAGTCATCTATATAACTTGTCGTATTATAATCTAGGTTTAAGGAAGTTCTTTCAATTAGAGAAACATGTTCTGAATTTTCTGAATTTTCCTTGAAAGAAGATAAATTAATATGTTCATTATCAAAGTCTTGTTGTATATTAGAATTTATTGGAACTACTGATTGATCACATACATCATAAAAAATTGTTCCAATAGCATTTTCAGATTCTGTATTTATCTTGGAAATATTTGTTTTAGAAATTAGAGAATGAGAATTGAAATTTTCTAAAGAAGAATGTTGTGATTTAATTACAATTTCACGTTCGAGTTCCATAAAACCATTTGGTGATTCAAGACTTGTTAATGAGTTAAATGCGTCTTGTTCTTTATTAATTGAATGATTATCTTCAGAATAGGAAGAAACAAGAGAAGTGAAACATTCAGTTAGATCTTCAGTGGAAATAAAATCATCTAAATGAAATCTATAACAAAATGACCAAAATCTATTATAAAAATCATCTAAAAACTCATTACCACAATTGTAAATATTATCTAATTCTAAACACAAACTATTGTAACTGTAATTTTGATGCGCTTTGAGAAATACCTTACAAAAATGTTTGCATGGATGAATTGACTTCACGATAAGTACCAGGAACCATTTGCGGATTCGTCCTCTGAACATAAGAGTGAAAAGCATGCAAATCTCATTATCAACAATTATATTAAAAGATTTACATCTATTAACAAAATCAGAAAAATGGCAGAAATATTACTCTCACCGTCGTACTTTAACTTTGATAAGGACTCAATCTATTTCTTAGGCATGCCTCGTGTAAGCTTGGGTGAATTGAATGCATGAACAAGAGTAGGAAAGCATATGGGAGCCATAATTAGTTAAAAAATGATATAAAAAAATTAAACAATAACAAATTCAAGGCCCTCCTTTTAGCGCCAAAATGTTGATGTCTCGAAATTCGCTACACCAACATGGGGGAAAACCACCCGGTCCGAACCCTAAAACAAGTCTTTTTCTATTTTGGGTAGTGGCTCTGACTGGTTAAGTTAGGTCCAGTTACATTTTCCCAATCACTATCCACTTTAAATATGTCTTTAATTGCTAATAGCTAGGGACATCGGATCAATTCTTCTAGTTGATTAAGCAAGAAGAATGACCCTTAAGTTGTTTTTTAGAAAAACCAAACCAATCTAAACCTTTAACTCAGAGAAATGAATTCTAAGATAACACATGCATGATTTAACTAGTATGAAATTAATCTATCCTATCTTGATTAAAGGAAAGAAGAATTCTTCTCCCAATCAAGAGATGATTTATTATTAAGGAATTGAAGTAAAAATGAAAGAATTAGATAAAGGGGATAGCTCTCAAGATTTGATTCCTTATTTATCTAATTACTAACAATTAGACACTTAGTAAGTATTGTTTTGAGGCTTCTGCGATTAGTACTTTGTGTATAGTTTTCTTCTGGAATTCTCACATCCATAATTGTTTGAATCGACTTTTCGAGCCATCCACCGTGGCTCATCATCAGGATAGATTAGTAAGTGTGTAGGACAGATCTCATCGGAATAAATAAATAGAGTTAAGAGATGGAATGGGAATGATAGTAGCTGACCCTGTCATGATCTCTGATAATTTATTAATGATGCTTAGTAATTTATACAATTAATAATTATAATAATTAGTTGGAATTAGGGTCATTAATTCCAACTAAATATTATAATTATTAATTGTATAAATTACTAAGCATCATTAATAAATTATCAGCAATTATCAATTATAATATTTAGTTGGAATTAAGGGTCATTAATTCCAACTAAATATTATAATTATTAATTGTATAAATTACTAAGCATCATTAATAAATTATCAGCAATCATGATAGGGTCAGCTACTATCATTCTCTTTCCATCTATTAACTATATTTATTCATTCTAATGAGATCTGTCCTACACGCTTACTGATCTATCCTAATGATGAGCCACGATGGATGGCTCAAAACGTCGATTCAAACAATTATGGATGCGAGAACTCCGAAAGAAAACTATACACACTTAGTAAGTAGTTGTGTAAGTGTTTTATTGAAGTATATCCAATTCCTAAGGTATATGCATATAAAATCTATTTATTTCTCGAGTTTATTTGTTATTTGAATGCAATCTAAAATGGTTTTATTTAGTACATGGTAATAAAAATTAATCATATACTAAAAGAAATGAAAACTTTTAAGTTAATTCTTTTAATTAAATAATTAATTAAAAGAATTGTTAAAGCATATATCGCCATCCAAATAAAATAACGATTTGTTTTTAGATGTATTAAAAAATTATAGCACTCGCATATTCAGAAATGAGATGATGTTCAACTATGTTAATAATATACATATAACTCACTTGAATTTTCTTTTTCATTGTGTTGCGTTGCGTAGCCCATGACCTAGACAACGTCGCCACATAGACCTATTCACAGGTTTGCAGCTCCAATGGAGGTTGGCGGGGGTGTCGATCCCTCCCCTCCCCTGCCCGAACTCCTTGCATTCAAGAAGCTCATCGCCAGATCTCTCAAGAGGCCGCTATCCGAGACTCAGCAGAAATTCGTCAAAAAGCTAGACTGCATCCCAATCGTGGAATTGCCAATTGCAGAAACATGCAGATCAGCAGTCAATCTTGCAGACAGAGGGCTCATAAGATAGCTTATCAAGCTTTGGCCTTCTCCCAAATCCGTTGAAGCTTAGGTGCAGAGGAATTGGACGCCTGTCATATCAGAAGGAATCAAGATCCACTTTGTAGGAAAAGGATTCTATGTAATCGTGTTCGAAAGCTCTGAGGATAAAAATCTCATCTTCAAAAATGGCCCATACTTAATGGGACCTCAGGGTTTATACCTGAATAAATCGACCCCTAATTTCGACCCAGCCCATGATGTGTCGTCTGCCATTCTAGTTTGGGTCCGCCTACCTTATCTTCCTTTACATTGTTAGAATCAAAAATCACTGCAAGCTATCGGCAATTCGCTTGGAAGGTATATTATTTAAGCAGTTATAAAGGATCAGTACTCACGCACACAGATTTGTGTGGAGGTTGATCTAGAAGTAAGGTTTCCATAGGCAATTAAACTTTCTACAGCAGATTGGATGCACATCCAACAGCTAGACTATGAGCAATTACCCTTCAAATGCTGGCACAGTCACGGCTACATCCATTTCGCAAGACATTGCAAAAAAAGGAAGCAGAAGAGAGCGAGAAAGTAGAACAATGGACCATAGTGCAAAAAGCAGGGACAGCAAAACTTAGAAGAAAAGGAATAAAAAAGGTGTAGGAATATACAGGGTAAGTTCCTCAGACATAACACCAAAAGGACACCACTCACAAACAGATCATAGATCAATACACCAATATTTTGACGTGGTTAAAACCCTCAGAGAGGGAAACAGTCCACGGCC
>APFE031114400.1:0-17239 GCA_000404065.3 Pinus taeda
TTGACTTATTCAGGGCTTGTGAAAGCCAATTGTAGACCTTTGTGGAGGTCTAGAGGCTGATTGAAGGAAGTTACAACAATAGGCCGCAGGAGCACAGAGGTCTACGTGAAGGAAGATCTAGGTCACCAAAAGGAAATCACACTGATCTCTGGGTGCAGAAACTTGGTTCCAGCATCCCCCCATACTACTTCGGGTGAGACTTCAGTCCATGCACTGTGAATTGGTTCCGAAAGGGCTAGTAATGTAGGGATTTGTTTGGCGTGACTAACTTTGAACTTAGGTTAGGACCCCCTAAGCCAACATCAATCCTTAGAAACAAATACTTGTTCTTAATCGTCACCTTTCTCAACTTCTTGTAATCAATACAAAACTTGAGAGTACCATCCTTCTTCTTCACAAACAATACTAGTACACCCCAAAGAAATACACTTGGCCTAATTTATCCCTTGTCAATCATTTCCTTCAGTTACAACTTCAATTATGTTAGCTCTATAGTGCTCATACTGTAAGGTGCCTTAGATTCTAGTGCTACCCTTGGTACCGACTCAATAGAAAAGTCCACTTCCCTGTGAGGTGGAAAATCTGAAATCTTTGCGGGGAATACATCGTGAAACTATTGTAAAACCAAGTATTTGTTCAAAACCTCTGCATCCTCAACATCCTTACCTTTATCACTAGAAATATGCACTACAAATAACACACACCCTTTCTTGTAACTACACTTTGCCTTCATATACGTCACCACTCTAACTAATGTATCCTTCTTCTTACCCTGTAAGATTCTTTGTTTCCCATTGTCATCCAATCCCTCAATATCCTTGTCATAAAAATCTACTTTGGTCTTGTGAAGGTACAACCAATTGATACCCAAAATCATAATATATGATCCTAATAGAAGTACATCTAGATGTGCTGATGTAGGCATATCATTGAATTCAAATGCATAATCTATTGCCCAATGATTGACTCTTTTATTAGTACTTGTATCCAACTACACTAACCAAGACTCTGCATGTAATTCATTATTAAAACCACACTTATCCACCAGGTAAGGGTTAACATAACTATAATTAGATCTAGGGTCAATCAAAATAGAAACAACTTGATCACAAAGCTTATTGTCCATCTCGATAATAGACGCCTGGTGATTCACCTGCTTGTTATCCAATGCTTGATAGATCTGAGGAATTCTCTACCCAATATCCCCAACTTCTTGTGCCTCTTGAGCACTATTGATATGAGGCCTACCACCCTGATTCTACATTGTCTTTCTTAAGGCACGCCTTACCACATGTCCAACATTGAAATTGTCTCCTACCATCACCTTCGTTTTGTTGTTCTCTTGGCTGAGGTCTAACAAACTTCTTGTAAGGTGCAATATTCTGTTTTTCACCTACATCCTAGGCTCTTGTCCTTTTTGGTTGCCATTTACCTTTATTCTTGTCTTTCCCTTTCCAACCTTGCTAAGATTATGTCTTACGCTTTTATTACTAATAACAATGTTTCAAATTCCTAATGACTTCTTCAAGTGACCAAGTCTCATCATACTCAATCTGAGCTTTAAATGCTAATGGAAATCCGATGAAAAATCTCTGAACTTTGGCCTTCTCATCCTTAAGATACAATACATACCTCACCAACTCTAGGAACTTTCTCGTATACTTCTCATCAGTCATTTATCCCATCTTTAGCTCATAGGATTCCTCGGATTTATTGTTATAGTACCTTTTTGATAAGTAGTTCTTCCTAAAAATTCTCTTGAATTTATGTCAACTCAATATAATGTCTTTGACTCGCTTCACATATTCCCACTAGATGTCTTCTTTCCCTTTGATGTTGAAGAAACTATTATGGCCTTCATGTTCTTTGTATAGTCATGCAACTTAAAGAACTTCTCCATCCCAAGTAACCATGTCTCTATGTCTTCTGGCTTCTTCAATTCTCCTTCAAATGTAGGTGGCTTGGCTTTCATGAATTCATCTAGAAAATATCCCTTGTCACTCCTCCTATAAGGATGATAACAAATATGACCATGATACATGTCTAAACCAGAGCTAGAATTAAAACTATGTCCATCAACTCTCCTATCTGGTGTATCCAAGAACCTTTCATCTCTGATCATGCCATCCATATCCGGCTTGTGCCCACCATGAGACCTACTTCCACATTACCCATTAGTCTTTTCCTCTTGTACATGACTATTTTATGTGGTCCCTATCTCTCCAAGTTTGAAAAACTCTGAAGGATAACTACATTAAACTATGCTTGTTTCTCATGTGCCTGGACGATCTTGTCATTATCTAATTTGCAACTTCTTATTTCTACCTTCAAGCTTCTCAATGTGTCTGTGATGTTAGGAGTGTAGCCATCACCATTTTTCTCATCCAATCTATAGGGAGAATCTCATGAATTGTAATCCACCATCTTGCTAGCCATCTTTGATATTCTTCTTCTTCCTGCAAGCATACCATGTCAGCTAAACTAAAATATAAACATAACCAACATATCTTGAGATAGTTCAGTGGAGGATATCTTGTCTGGAAGATCAACCACATTAGCACAATACATGTATAATCGTAATCATAAGAATATACCAACATCATCTCCATCATTATTTAGTTACGATGCATGAAAATACAAATTCATACCATGACCTCATGCACAACAACTATAACCATGATAATGCATGCATACATCCACATAGACAACAAACATACACAACAAATGCATATTCAACTGACATGTATTCATGACAACCATATTCCAACAACAACATCATCAACTTTCACATGTCAACACAACTGCAACACTAACCATCACCATGCATACACATCAAGCATATATACAACCTACATGCATGCATGACAAAAAAACCCAAAGATGATGGAACCTCTTTCTGGTACCACTCTATAACACCCTCCTCCCACACTTATCCAAGCTAACTAGTTCATCGGGGTAAATATGTAACGAAGAGTTACTATGATATGACTCAACCCCCTAGATCACCTTAAGGAAGTCGAATCAATACAAAAAACACCTTATTGACCTTCCTCAGGAGTTAGAGGAACTCGAGGGGCTAACGAACCAATCCAGGTGCCCAACCCCTGAGTTGAATTTCTTTTTAACTAAACTAGACCCCCTGTCACTCCCATGACAAGCCATGCATGCAACTGTAACTCTCTAGTCACTCCCGCAGTAAGGCCTCCATGTGACTGTAGACTTTTTAAGATGGTTTTGTGTGAGAAACCATGGGATTTAAGCCACTTTTCAGGGCTAGGACTTAGGCCTCTGCCCAGAACTTGATGAAACACTTAGAAGTGATAAATAAAAAGAAGACAATGTCTCTAATGAAAAACTTGAACAAGGACCCGACTTGACTCATCCTAACCATGACAAATATTCTGTTAAACACATCATGAACATGTAATGTACAAGTCATAAATACACATCGGAACATAGGAATTTCATACTTATCTTAGAATCATCAAGAAGGCTTGATGCCCTCTCACAATATCTACATTATCATCTATGAGGTCATTCATTCATTAACATTTCATCTACTAACAAAAACATGATGAGAGACATAACTCAATATTGTCATAAAACCATGCTTGTAGCCAACATATAACCAGATAAACAACAGTAATAGAACAACCATCATGGCCACATAATAACAAGGTACATTTACACATAGAACATAAGAGGAAAATAACTCTTATTAACATATGAAAATCTAGTCAAGTTAGGTGCTTACACGTATAATTTGACCATAGATTAGGCTAAACCAAATCTTTCTTTCAGTCAATCACCCCTTGACATATTCCAAGATGATTGTGGGAATCACAAAAAATTCAACCATGCTTCTCAGGATTTATCACACATCCCCTCAAACTGGTCAAGGATTTCTAGGCCCGAAGCAAGTGCTTATAGAACTAGGATTTACTGTATATCCTACCATATACTAGTCAAGGATTCCTAGGCCCAAACAAGAAACATACACTACGGGCTTTATCGCAATCCCACAATTATTGTTCTAAGGATCACTAGGCCCTAAACAAGTATGGATGCCTCCATATCTCTCCACCGAAAATGTGAGGAATTTTCCCATCTCCACCCTCAGGCTTTACCACATACATTAGAGGAAATTGCAGCCTAAAAGTGGCCTTCTGAGGAAAAATAATAAATTAATAAGAAAATAATAAAATAAGAGTTATAAATTTTGGAGGGAAAAGAAGAAAACTAATTTTTTAATTATATTTTTGGCTTATCTCCTTTTAGGTTTACTCAAATTTCATGTGTAGACACTCATTGGATGCAGAATTAAATTCATAATCTAATTAGTACCCATTATACATACTTTTGAGAAGACCCACATTGATAAAAATTAAAGATACATTAAAAAATGTGTTGAACATGTGTTTTTAATGTATCTTCATATTTTATCAATGTGGGTCTTCTCAGAAGTATGCATAAGGGGTACTTGTTAGATGTGGAATTAAAATTCCACATTTAATGAGTACCCATTATGCACACTTTTGAGATGACCCACATTGATAAAAAATGTAGATGCATTAAAAAATCATGTTCAACATGTTTTTTAATGTATTTTCAATTTTCATCAATGTGGGTCTTCTCGGAAGTATGCATAATGGGTACTTGTTAGATATGGAATTTAATTCCACGTCCATTGAGTGTCTACACATGAAATTTGAGTAAACATATAAGGAGATAAGCCAAAAATACAATTAAAAAAAATTGTTTTCTTCTTTTCCCTCCAAATTTTATAACTCTTATTTTATTATTTTCCTATTACTTTATTATTTTTCCTTAGGAGGCCACTTTTAGGCTGAAATTTCCTCTAATGTCCCACCTTTACAAATCCATGCATTTATAGGCCTTTGGGAATTTTCCTGAGACTACTCCACTCAGTTTCTAAACCGTCCAACAATCCAGCCCAACCAAACAAAAGAACCCCATCACACCATGGTGATTCAGAAATGGAAAGGCAAGGCTAAAAATCACTGTCACACCTAAAAAAACCCATGCCAATGACAACAAGATAACCAAATACACACATGGATATACCATGCATGCTAAAACCAACAAGGAAATCATACATGCAACTTGATACCTGCAAGTAATCTCATTGTAGCCTCTTGATCCAACTTTTCCTTGCTTGATCTTTGCTTCCATTTTCTTTTTTGTCCTTCCTTTTCCTTCATTCCTCCAATCTAGGGGTGCTCCAATAATACTTTAAGTGTGCAAGAGTATGAGAGAATAGAGAGAGTTGAGAGAGCTCCAAGCTAAAATTGACAAAAGATTGTGAACTAATCCTCAGAATCCTTTTATTAATGAGGCCTATAATTTCTTCATTTTCCATTATTTTCCTTCAATTTCCTCCTCACGTGAAACTTGTGACCTTTCACCTTCCTTTTCTTCTATTTTCCATTATTTTCATAAATGAATGCCAAATAACATCTTTTCCTTTTCAAAGCCTTTGCCATTTCCCTTTACCCATAGTAAACCAAATGAACACCCGCTATGATGTTTTGCCCATCATTCAACTTGGAATACGTGTCCCATGACCTTGGTCTTATTTTTCCTTTATTAACTTTATTACATGAACTTTGAACCCAAGGCTATTACATAGAGATACTTGGAAAATCTGAGTCAAGACTGAACCTTTCATGAAACATACCATCATGGCACTTGAAGCTCCTAATGAGGCTATCATTTATGCTCAGATGATATTTGGAAATTGTTTTCTATAGGTTGATCATGGATGTTATCTTGCACAATCTTCCCCTGCACCACTAGATACACGATTATAACTCCTTCCTTGCAATCCAACTAGTGCTTATGATTTTTGTAATATAGATGTAAATAATACTAGTGTAGGAACTAACCCTATTGTGGCAAAATTTGAACTTTTTATTTGATGGTTCGAAGACATAGGAGGGTTCTGGAGCTAGTTGTATTATGATAGAACCATGAAAGGACAAACATATGATCTCATACTACTTTGAATTTGAGTTCTCTAACAACATTTTCGAATATGAAGCACTCATTTTGGGTTTAAAGAAAGACATTGACCTCAAATTTGAAGTGCTCAAGGTAATAGGGGATTCAAAAATTATTCCATGGTAGGTACAAAATACAAATCATTGCGTGTCACCTAATCTTAGAAATTACCATCAAGAGGTATGGCATCTCATTTCATATTTCCAAGCTTTTAATATTAATTTTGTTACTCAAATTCATAATGTAGTTGCAGATACATTAGCTATTGTTGTTTTCTCGGTTGTCACCTTTGAGAGATGGTTTTCTAGTTGAGGTGATTTACAAGCCATCAGTGTCTGATAATGTTACTAATTTTCATGTTTTCAATGATGACTAAAAGATACTAGACATCATAGAGAATTTTTATGTGTTCAAGGATGCAGCAATTGATGAAGATGAGCACAAGAAAGCCTTGCAAGAATCATCTGAGGAAAATAAAGGAAACCCCATGCCTAAGGGTGTGGTATCTTTAGAGAAATTGTGTGACTTGCATAATTGTTTCAAGGGACCAATTAATGCAAAGACTCATAGTTCCACACTCTCTCACAAACAAGTAAATATGGGTACTAAAGAAGATAAGAAGTATGTGAACCTTGGTACATGTCGTACACCTCAAGTGTAACAAGAATTTATCCATATTTTCAAGTAGTATTGAGATGTGTTTGCATGGACATGCGATGACTTGAAAACTTATGATATGAAAATTATCCACCATGTAACACCTATCAAAGAAGGGGTAAAGCCTTTGCGGTAGAAATTAAGAAAAGTTCATCCTACACTTGAACCCCTCGTTCATAAAGAACTAAGAAAAAATTTGGATGTTTAGATCATATTTAAAGTTTGTCATTCTACATGGGTCTCTAATCTAATTATCGTAAGAAAGAAGTCCAAAGAGGTACACCTATGGTTGATTTCCACAATTTTAACTGTGATTCTAATAAGGAAAACTATCTCGTATTGTCTATGGAGTAGATATTTCAAATGATATCTAGGTTAGAGATGTTCTCGTTACTGGATGGATTTTCTAGATACAACCAAATTCTAGTAGTAGAACCCAACAAACACAAAACCACATTAAGGACTAAGTGGGGTACCTTTGCATTTAAGTGGATTCCTTTTGGACTCATCAATGTGTGTGCTACATTTCAACAGACCATGGACATCAAACTCTATTGTTTTATTGGAAAAAGTGTAGAGGTGTACTTGGCTAATTTTACAATATTTTGAAAGAGAATATCTGATCACTTTCGTCATTTGACACAAATTTTGGGTGGTGTTAGAAATGTTGTATATCTTTAAATCCAAAGAATAGCATATTTTTAGTGTCCAAGGGTAATCTCTTGGGCCATATTATAGCTAAGAGTAGGATAAAAGTGGACTCAGAATGGTTCAAGGCTATTTCTCAGATTCCCTTTCTTGTGAACAAAAAAGCTATGCAATCCTTCCTAGGGAAAATTAACTTCCTCTATAAGTTCATGTTAGATTATGCACAAATAGTTAAACCATTACAAGAGATGATTAAGAAGGATTCAGTTTACAAGTGAGATAAAAGGGAGAAATATTCCTCCACCCATATTAAGCAAGCAATTATCGAAGCCCCAACATTGTATAGTCTAGATTTTTGCAAAGATTTCATGTTATATACTTTTGCTTCTGACACTTCTCTTGCATCCATTATTATCCAAAAGTATGATCAAGGAAATGAGAAGCCAATATCATTCATGAGCACTGACTTACAAGGATCTGAATTAAACTACCCCACCATTGATAAGAAAGCCTATGCAATATACAAGGCGATGAAGCACTTCAGGCCTTACCTTCTAAAGAGTCATGTTATTATCTTTGTGCCTCACCCAGTGGTTCGATTTGTTTTTGTACAACAAGAATTGGGTGAGAGGAGGGTGAACAGGATGAAAAGCCTTCAAGAGTATGATCTTAAATTCAAGCTAGTTCATATGATAAAAGGTCATGGTCTTTATCAACTTGCAGCATAAGAATTTAATGCACCAAAAGAGCAATCTTCTAGATGGGAATAGGAAATTGAAATGTATAATATCGAAAAAGATACCCCCACTATGCGGCCATGTCTTGGTACATAGATGTACAATAATATCTATAGCATGGTACCTTTTTGTCAAATCTCTCATATAAATAGAAGAGGACTATTAGACTTGAATCTTTATCATATCAGCTTGTACATGGTGTGCTTTTTTGAAAGCATCACAATGGTTTCCTACTCAGATGTATAGGAGCATAAGATTCATAAATGGTACTAAAATATCTTCACGATGGGCTAGTTGGTGGACACTAGGTGGGTGATAATACTACACACAAAGTCATGTGGGCTAGTTACTATTAGTCAAAATTATTCAAGGATGCATATGCATATTTTTGTAAGTGTCCAATTTCTCAAATATGTGTTGGTTGCAATAGAAAGTCAGTTGCCCCATTTCAGCTTATTGTTGTTGAAGAACATTTTCAACAATGGGGATTGGATGTCATTGGTTAAATTTTTCCACATTCATCAAAGCAACACCAATATATCTTAACTGCTACAAACTATTTTACTAGGTGGATTGAAGCAGTTCCTCTAAAACAAGTGAACGATTAGGAAGCCATCAACTTCCTTAAGTAGAATATCATCACCAGGTTTGGCACTCCTACATCACTTGTTTTCAGTAATGCGACTTATTTTTCATTACTAAAACTTTATGATTTTTCATTATAAAATGGTATTATTATAAATCACTTATCCATCTATTACTCTCATGGAAATGATTTAGCCGAATCTACCAACAAGAATTTAATATGTATCATCAAGAAATTTATTTACTCTAAGAAAAGGAACTAGCATAATGCTTTGGTGAATGCTTTATGGGCTAACTATGTCACACCAAAACACTCTCTAAAGACTTCCCCTTATTTTCTTGTGTATGAAAAATAATTTATCCTTCCTCCAAACATATACCTTCTGGCCCTTCAACTTTTCCAAGAATATTAAGGAAAACCATGTCTTATGGTTCAGAATAGGATAGATACCATGTTGAAGTTAGAGGAACAAAGGTGGAAAACAAAAGAAAAGTTTTCCATCCATCAAAGTTGTATCAAGCATTGGCTTGACAAGAGGTCTATGGGGAACATGGAATTAAATGTAGGAGGCATAATATTGAAGTGGGATAAAGCCCACAGAGATAAAGGTAAACACACTAAATTCCAATCCTTGTGGATTAGACCTTATGTTATGCATGACAAGCTTGGCCACCATACATATCTTCTTCAATATTTAGATGGTAAGATGGACTCTCTTCGTATCAATGGAAAAGCTCTCAAATGATATTTTCAATAGAAACCTAGGGCTGTGTCCCTACCCTATGTACATATTTCTTTCCTTGTCCTCAGTTTTTTTGTTCTTCATCTCATGTTGTATCTTTTTCATCATATTTTTTTTTGTTTTTGATTAATAAAAGCTTGTGCAATATTGTTTTTTCTGGTTCCAACAGATGTGGAAAAGTTTCAAAGGGATATGCAACATACAACAACATTGGGTTAAATTTTGATTCCTCTTATTTGACTTGGTATGATATCTTTAGGTCAATCATTGTTCAATGGAAAATACAATCCATTTGAATGGAAAACTTTGGGAAAAAAAAACCATGACACCCACATCTTTCCTAGGACCTTGTTTCCTTGACTTGGTGTTATAGTTAAATGTTGTTTTGCATGTTTATCTAGTAAAATAGAGAAAGGAAATGGGAAAACTAATAGCGAGCATATTAATTGCAGAGGTGTACAATAGTCTCTGGAGGAACGAACTCTATTTCTCTCAATAAGTCGGGATCCCTCTTCCACCTTCACAATATAAACATAGATAAAATTCCAATGAGCATATTGAAATAAAATGAAGGGTGAAACAATAGAAAGGATTCCTTCACAGAGAGGTTTGCAAGTAACTTCATTTAGGTATTAAACAAGCTCATTGGCATCAAATAAATGATTGTGTTCCTATAGTGACTCCTTTGGGTTACTGAATAGGCTTACTAGTAGCAGAGCAACACTATAGATGAAACTAAATATTTGATCATTTCAAACTCACAACAACATATTACCATTCTATTATATCAAAACAATTATTATTAAACAATATTTGCAAAGGTGTTTAACCAAGAAAGGGAATAGAGGGGACCACATCAATAACCAGGCTAAGTGGAGAAGAAGTGGTAATCGACTTTCTTGAAAGACTAGAGCCATTGTATAAAGCTAGACCAGAATAGAGATGTTGCGATTCTACCAATGTATCGCCAAATGTTGTCCCTGCTACAACACCCTCCAAATTTTGGCCTATATTCAAACTTTGGAGCCTCCTTTAACCATGTGAGATGTCGTTTCTAGTAATAAATACATTCCATGATTGTTTTTCAAGTTTCCAAGTCCCTTTGTGAAGAAAATCCATTTTTTATCCTTTGGTAAGGGAAGTGTCACACTTTTTGAAGGAGAGTTATAGGACATATTTAAGAGGAAACTTTCGTACTAATAGGTCTTATCAATCGTAGAGACATACACTAGTCTCATTCCCAGAGTTTTGTGCACTATTTTTCTGTTGTCGCCACTTGTGTCACAAAGTGTATATTAAGTGTTTCCCTTGGAGGTAAGTGCCTTTTTTTTGTTGCTTCAATTGGTACATATTGATTTTGGGTGTTAAATGCTTCATTGTTGTGTTTTTTTAATCATTTATGAATGTGTGATCATGTTCAAGTCATGTTCTGGTTTTATCTCTCGCCTCACTGATCCCACACGTAGTCAATTTCTGAAGTGTTCTTTGCCTAACCAACCACTCCTCAAATTTCCTCCCTAAATTGCACATTGTGAAATCTCATTCCCTAGTCAACCACCTTTCCCTCTTGGAACTATGCATTATGTGGTCATTTCCTCCAAGGACTATGCATTCATAGTCATAGTGCCCTTTTTCTGCCTCTGATCCCTCAAAAATAGACAATTCTCTCTCCCAGTTAGTGTTCCACTACACACTACACAGTCTCAGTCAATAGTCAATCCTCACTGCCTCCCTGACCTATGCAACTATGCAATCATGTAGCTTAGTCTTCCTTGAACTATGCATTGCACAATCACAGTGAGAAAGCTTTCCTTTCTATGTCACTGTCTCCCTCAACTGCACAGTGTTGTCTCAAAGTCCCTCAACCATTTTTCATTGTGTATGCATAGGATACCTCCATGAATTCCTTATGGAACTATGCACTGTGGAATCCTTGAGCCTCCTCCTCAGTCCCGCACTCAGTCACGGGTTCAATAGTGAATTGCATGAATAAAGTTAGACTAGGATATTTCTTGACTAACTTCGTATTGTCATGATTGAATTCCATTTGGAAGTGTTTTATCTTAACATGACAAGATAATTCTCAAGGAGGATGCCAAGGAGACCATGCAAGAAGAAACCTGTGAGGATGGAGAGGCAAATATGATCAAAAATCAAGAAGATGAAGGGACTCTAGATCATGATATAATCTTGAAGACCAAGATCACATGGAAGACTCCATATCATCTAGCCTTTTGGAGGAGGAAGATGAAGTACATGCAAGACTTGTCATGAAGATTTAAATATGGTAGCAAGAAGAGAAGCTTGGCATAAGAATTATATAATGAATTCCATGTCATCAATGCCAATTCATGGCTTGTCCAAGTTTCACATCAAGTGTCATTATATTTTTCCACATCATTACGGATGTAATTATGTAATTTTCAAAAATGAGAAATGTAAAGTGTGTGGAAGTCCAAAGGTCACTTATAGAATGTGAAAAGTCTTTTAGAAGTTAAAAGTTATCATAGAAGTTTCAAAAATCACATGGAAGCTCAAGAGTCACGAGGGGAGCTCAAGAGTTACAAGGGAGGTGGAGAGTCATTTCATTTGTTATATCCCTCATAACTCAAGTAAAGAAATTCTCACCTTGGCTTATCAAGCTAGGCATGGGAGAGAATATTATACTTTTGAGAAGCAAGTAGTTGCTTAACATTCCATTATTGGAATAAGTGTTGTACCATTGTATTGTGTTGACGGTGCTGGACCCACCAACATTCAGGGCATCACCCTGGTATGAAGTCCAAACTTGACCTCACACCATTTGGTGTGGGAGTCCCATTCGGTATAATGGCTCAGTTTCCATTATCTTAAGGATTTGCCTCAACTCTTTCTTGTCAACACAGGAGAGTGGTTTGCTTTGTCTTCGAGAAGTGAGGTTCGCGTGCTTGGTGAGTGTAAGTGTACTTGTGTCAATGGTTCTTTCAATGTTAGGGGAAGAAGGTGAAGGTTAGTTCCAGGTTGAAAGGGATCAGTCCCAACTCAGCTAGGAACACACAACACAAAGGACATACACAGCTTCCAGTGGAGCAATCCACTCGGATGCGGAAGTCACAACATACAAGGTAATATAACACGTAAAACATTCACAGAATAGGTCAAACGAGTGCAACATTTGTTACTGCAAGGTTCATGTGAAAGGTCTGTCTAATGTCCAGCAGAGTAGTCGACACAAATGAGACAACATTAACAACATATACAACACATTTCCATTAATAGATTATGAATTACAAAAAACGAATCATTTCATATGTAGAACACAGGTTAAAGAAACATGCATTACAAGTGTTAAAGATCAGTCTTACAACAAATACAACACGTGTGAAAATGTGTTGGCATGTTAACAGGCTTTTGAATTAAGTGAAAGTTCCAAGATGAATCGTTACACCATGCATAACTAACCCCATCAACAGGGCATTAGAGCCACTACTTACTCCTCAAAGAAAATATTACTGACTCTCCTGGCTATGTGGGAGGAGCTGAGGTGAAAAGTCCCTTCATGTACAAATGAGGGGGGTATTTATAGCCAAGGGTGAAACTGACCCTTGTGGCTGTTTGACTACCCTCATGATTGTTCAACTTCCATGACTTTTCTTACATGACTCTATGTTAAACAAGTGGGTCTCTTAGACTTCCAAGTTGCATCGCATTGATTAACAACAAGCCCATAGTGGAGATGTGGGAAACATGACTCATGACTTGACTCAACATGACTGGACATGACAATGCTCGTACATTCGTGCTGCTGTCGGAGTGCATGTCAAGTTATAGTGATGCTGAGTGATGGATGTCTTAATGGTGTATCATAGCTTCACCTCCGCATGATGAAGTGTGTGGAGTCTTTGATGGTCTTTGGTTCGTTTGATGAAGATTTAGCATGTTGTTCTTTGATTTCATGCTAGAAGGCTTGACATGCTCACTTTTTTGCAAAGGTGCATGTTTGTCGCATTCGTCCGCTTTGCATGCTTCATTTGTTCATCTATTGGTGAACTTGTCCATCTGCATGTGCTCCCTTCGTTCATCCTATTCATTGGCTTGACATGTCTATTGGTGTATCTATACTTGAAATCACTCATGATGAGATGACATCAAATCCAAAACCTCCTAGTCTACCATGACACATGATAATTTGGATGCAGGTGACTGGGAGAGGCAGTAGGGCTGTGAGGTGGGATGATGGCTCCGAGAAACTGCTGATGAAAACTGCACAAGGGTCACTAAGGGATGGAGACAGACAATCTGAATCGACAATGACTGTCTACAAGGCCTAGCTCAGCGGGGAGGAAAAATTGTGCAAATTTTGGGAGGCACAGTTCGGGCTATAGGAGGGTAAGGTAGGCATGCTCTGTGCATTTTCCAAAATGAACAGATATCAGGGGATGGATAGCTATATTTGCGCAATTTTCTAGAGGAACGGGCCAGGCTACATTAAGGGTTAGTAGGGATGGATTGTGCAGTTTTTTTGGGAAACTGCTCGGGAGATTGGTAGCTAGAACTACGCAATTCCTAGAGAGGAATTGCGAGTTGGCTGCTAGGTCACTGGAAACCAGAACTGCGCAATTCCTAGAGGGAACTACGAGTTGGCAGCTGGGGTCACTGGCAACCAAAACTGTGCAATTCCTAGAGGGAACTTCTAGTTGGCTACTCAGTTACTGGCAGCAGGAACTGCACAATTCTTGGAGGGAACAGGAAGTCTACTACTAGGAGTTGTTGGCTGGGAAAAATACACTGAGGCCGGGAGGCTGGCATGCTGATCATCTCTGCGCAATTTCTGAGCTGAGATGAATGATGTGCAGTGGAAGGCCTGCTCATGAGCACGATGCAATTTCTAAGATGAATAGTTGGTCGACTGTCTAGATGATTGACTGGGAAAACTCCACAGTTTTCTGAAGGAGATAGGGATGGGCACTTGGTGTTTGTCCAGTCTGTCTGCGCAATCTCCTCAGTCAGTTGAATGAGTGAGGTCAATGGCCTTTGCATAATTTTTTAGGGGAGTCATTCTCAGGGTGAGAGTTGATTGAGTTTCTTGCAGGCAGTGCAACTTGAAAGGACTAGCTTGGTGCTTCTGTGTAGTTTCAGTTGACAGTCGATCGAGTCGAAAGTAGGGTGATGGTTCGGATTTCAGTGAGGAGTCTCATCATTAGAACTTCAACAAAAATGACTAAGTGTGTGAAAAGTCAAAAGATGCATAGGTGATCATACAAACACACACTCACATGACTTGATGATAAAATGGCCAAACCATCTAGATACACATGTTCAACATGACTGACCGACGGTGCAACCGAAAAGCGTGACACTCATGGTCGATCATTCATGATCGAGACGTTGCTTGTGTGACAGTGAATGTGAATCTGTGTGTGAGTGAAACAGATGCTTTCATGGCGAACACAACAAACACATACAAGCAAAGACTTTGAGCATAACCAAAACATGGTCGCAAGCATGACTTAGACATCAACATGTAGGGACTTAAATGCAATAAACAAGTAAGGTGAATGAAAATACTCACATAAACACACGGAATGAACCTAGGTATGTGAAGTCATCAAGTGAAGCTCTTCAAGGGAGGCTCCGAAATTGGTGCAGGCCAAAATTTTGGAGGGTGGTTGTAGCCGCTACAACACTTGGCGATACACTAGTAGAACTCCAGCTTCTTTGTTTTGGTTCATTGCTAGCACAAGGCCTTAGTCTTGCGGAGAGTATTGAATCATTGTGTAGGTTACTTTAGTTTCCCCACTTACCCCATGGATGTACATGGTTCACCCTTTGCCAACTCAATCAAATGCAATAAAAAATTCAGCTTAGATCTTAGTATTTCGAATCGGGGAAGAGTAGTTTAGTTCACGAGTTGAAGATTTTCAAAGTATAAGTTTTCATCTCTGGTGTTGCTCCACTACTAGCAAGCTTGGATAGTACCCTGCCAGAGTCACCCAGGAGCACACACATTGCTCCACTTCTAGCGAGCCTAGTTAGTACCTTGGTGGAGTTGCATGCTTCATCTCTCTGCACAGGAAGCCTTTCTCTTCTTTTTCCTTTGTATTTTTTTTAAGAGAACTATGCATAGGCACTTATTTAATTTTGGGGTGAAAGAGGGATCCTGACTTATTGAGAGCAGAAAAGGTTGTTCCTTCAGAGAAGCATGTAAGACCTCTCACATAGGTTTGCTTGTTTAGATTTTTCCTCGTCTTCGTTTCTACTAGTTGGATTAGCTTAAGCACACAGAGCAGAAGGCTAAGTACAGCAATGGGGCTTCCCAGTGTGGACACAGGTTCATGGTTGGACCAAAGGTTCCCTTATATATGGTTTGTATTTTCCGTCAAGACTTTGTCGGTCGAAGGTTGTAACCAAGCATAGATAAAATGGACACAAGATTGTCGAAGTGTTGCAGTGTCATGAGTCTCTTCAAATTTCAACCACATAGTCTATTCAAAATCCATAACATAGTATTTGGTAGCACTTATTTCTAGAAATGAAAATAGTAATATATCAAACAAACAAAATGAATGTGAACAAAAATAGTAAGCAGAATCAAACAAAGTGAAAGCAAAGATAATAAGAAAAATGAACCAATTGAAACAACGAGCAGCAAGAAGACTATGTACAGGGCACAGGTGCAGTCCGACCCACTGAAACTAGTGTTTGAGGACTTGGCCATTGACAGGAAGATTATCAATCCTCTCATCAAGTGATTGCAAATGATATGTGTGTGAGCTACGTTTCTCGTGGATTGGTGTTGGTCCATCGAGCTCCGCTACTAGAATATGTTGGCATTCTAGAAGACCTTCAAGTGAAGACAACATCGTTGTTTCAGGTACTATGTGCAACATGGGCTCGAATGATGGCAAGGGGTAATTGTTTTTATTTCGGGAAGGGTTTAAGTTTCTGAAGTTAATTCATAAGTGGATCTTCCCATATTTCTTACATGCAGGATTTAAATCATAAAACCAAGTATGATGACGAACTTTGCAAGTAATCCAAACACTTAAATTGTTAGTCAATATTTTTGGCGAAAGGAGGACAAACAACATATATGTGTTACCTGTTATTTGATGCAATGGATTGCCTTCTCCTTTACTTGGAAAATCATGTTGGATTGTTCGCATGTAGTGGGTACTCAGGTCATCATATACTCATGCAGACCCGTCCTGGTATAGTTCGATCAAGCGGTCAACGACTGATCATTGCTGGAATGTGTAACTTGTACCAAGATTGGCCATCTTCGGATCATGGTGGATTCCCAGGTTTCTCTATTCGTTCATAGTGTTGGTCCTTTGTGTGTTCAACACAAGTGCTTCAACATCATAGTTTGTGACTTCTAACTTCAAAAAACTTGAAATCACACCTAGTTCATTGTTTCGGATGATCGAGATACACTTGGTCCTTGAGCCATCATGTGTTCCTGATTTGTCAAGACTCATGGTCCACATCTTTTCTGTGCATGGACCATTTTGTACGTTGGTACCACTGCTACTAATGTTGTTGCTACTATTGCTACTATCAGAAAAACAAATTGTACAAGTTTCATTATCATTAGTTGGGCGAGGAAGGAGTCCCAACTGCTTGTTTGATGAGGTTGGAGTAGGCTATGCAGGATGACACTCCAATGTCTTTTCCAGGAGGCAGTTTCCAAACATGAGTTCAACGAAAGCCAATGGTTTGTTCTCACCGTTAAGGGGAGTGACATTGTGTTTCTATACCTCTCGAATAACACTTGAATTTTGTTTCATCTACCCCTGTATGGAAGCTACATGTGAGACTAGTCTGTGGCAAAGTGTCCATCTAGCTTGTTGGACTAGTCTCTGCTAA
>APFE031114408.1:0-10083 GCA_000404065.3 Pinus taeda
AGGGTACTCATTTTTCCAAAACATGCGTATTCCCGTTTAACAAGTTCAGCATAATGTGGAATGAGCCTCCTCAAAAAGTTAGCTTTTCCTTAGAGTCTCTGAACCTGAAGAAAATTTGAAGGTGGAGGCATGTCAAGTGTTACCTGAACCTTAAAAGGGTCAAGTGGAATTTCGTCCTTAGAAACTATGAAACCAAGTAATCGACCAGAATCAACACAAAACACACACTTGTGTGATTGAGTCGTATCTTGTAGTGTCGACAACGTAGGAATATGACTCTCAAATGTTGCGGATGATCAGTCCGCTTTCGCGAATGAGCCAGTAGATAGTCAAGATATAGTTGAACGATGTGTTTGATGTCATGGAAGGCATATTTCATTGCCCTTTGAAAAGTTTCCCCTGCGTTTTTCAAATTGAAAGGTAATTTACGATACGTGAATGTGCCCCATGGACATATAAATGTAGTCTTTGACTGGTCCTGTGGGCGGATATTGATTTGATTGTATCCGGAAAATCCATCCATAAATGAAAAGACTTTGCATCCAACACATTCATCAATTATCTCATCAATGAAGGGTTTAGGATATTTTTCCTTTGGACATGCTTGATTTACATCCCTATAATCGACACACACTCTAATTGTTCCTTTCTTTTTCATCACGGGAACAATATGTGATACCCAATCAGTGAGAGGAACAGGATAAATGAAACTAGCATGCAAAATTTTTTCAACTTCTGCCTTAATGGCAGTGGCTTTATTTGGGTGAATAGGTTGAAGCCGTTGACATATTGGTTTGACATCTAGATACATCTTAATTTCATGTTCAACAATTCTCAAGTCAATGCCTGGAATTTCTTCATATGACCATACAAAGACAACTCTGAATTCGCGAAGGAGAGCACAATAAATTTCTAGTTCTGATGGAGAACAAGATTTTCCAACAAGATTTGGTCAAGATATTAATGGTGATAGTTTCTTCAATATTGGATTGATTGTGCTAATAATCCACTGTATTTACAATATTTGATAGAAAATAAAAAACTGAAGGATGATTAAGGTCGCTTGAATAATATTCATTGTTATCTTGAAGGTGGGAACGATGGTGGCAATCTTCCCATGACGTCTCTCCTATCATCATTGTCTGAATGATTCCTTCGTCTATAGAATTTGTTCAAGACCAAGGATCAAAAGAGGTACCATACTCTAGAGACCTATCTATCCAAACACTCGTCAAGTGTTGATTTGGGTTTGCTTCCCAAGCCCAGAAAATTGGTTGCTACAAAGATTCTATGGGGCTTCGGGGCAACACCTCGCGGTGATCCACACTATCAAAATGGTCAGAGTTCTTCTCAATCTTAGATGATGTAGAAGAGATCATATGACAGGTTTCCACTATGACCACCTCTGCAAGTCCAGTTGGAGGTGGGAGGGTAAAAGTACCCATTAAGGATGGGTATTTCAGGAGACCTACTTCGACATTTTGAAGCGATTGAGAACTTCCATGGATCAATGGAATACTTCTAGTGGCTTGAGAATTGTTAGGAAAGAAGCCTAGTTGGTCAACTATTGTAATTCCAACTTGGAAGGGAAATTAAATCTTTCTAAAATATGTAGACACAACGGTAGCCATAGCATAAATCTAGGGCCTTCCTAGTAAGATATTGTAATCAAGGTTTCCATCAATGACCTCGACTTCAATCTCTACTATCTTGCCCCCCAATTCAACTTGCAAGTTACTTAAAATCCCATATGGCATGTATGTTCTTTCATTGAATGCTTTTAATGTTGTTGATGATTGCGACAAGGGTGGTGAACCTAATGTTTTCTAGCAACTCATTGACATAATACAGGTGGATGCCCCCTCATCAATGATCGTTCGATGAATAGTTTTATTAAGGGATTTTACGTGTATAAGGAAAGCAAGTTGGGCTAGTAACTGAGGTGTATATCCTTTATGATTAAAAGCCACAAGATTGGAATCCACCAGATCAATCCCACCTATTGTTGATAACAAAGCCTGCTTTTGGGAGGGGAAATTCTACAGTACCTCAAGTGTCGACATAGAGGATGGCGATTGAGCCAGATCCTCCACTATATTATACTTTCGTGCAGCTTGAGCATGAGGATTAAATGTTTATTTACGTATGACTCCCTTTGGCGGCTTTATAGTTAATTCAAGAATAATGGGTAGAACAATTTCTGGTGAAGTCATCATCGAACTACTCGGTTGATTTGTAACTTGGTTGTTGGATGACGGTGGATTATCGTAATCTTTGTTCCTTGTTGATATCAAAGCATCATTTTTTTGTTTCGATATGGATAGCATAAGCACTTGGGATGTGGAAGCATGATTGATAGCAACCAGATTAGTTTCTGGGTTTGGAAACAGATCAGTCAACACCACTGGGGTACTTGAAGTCTTTAAAAATTTCGCGACCTCATCTCAATGTGGAAAATCTTTCATCCAATGCTCCTCGTTACATATGTAATATGGAACATGAGATTTCTTTTTCCTAGTAGGGTTTTCACAAGATTTTTTAGGAGTTGAATTCTCCTGTTTCTTCTTATTATTTTTCCCTTTCTTCTTGCCCCCTGGTTGCTTTCGATTCTTGCCCTTATTAGATGACACGGCATTAATCTCCGAGGCAAGAGGTTTTTCATTTTCTTTTTGATGAGAAATTGCAAGGGCTTTACCAGATGAAGCCTTTGCGGTTTACGTGCTTGAGGTATCGATCACGCCATCACCGACATGAGAGTCCCTGTTCGATTTAGGAGGGGGAGGAAACAAAAATTCTGGTCTGGGAGCATCAGGAATTTTGGTGCAGAGTGTGCTAGACTGAGTATAGATCAAGTCTAAATATTGGGCACGAGCAATGATTTGCTCTTCAGTGACAAGTCCTCCTTTCGCCACATCCTCAATGATAGAAGGCAATAAGGACTTAATAAACCACTCAGCTAAAAGTTGATCAGGGACATACGTCTTTACCATTTGATGACAACGTCGCCACTCATGAATATGATCAGACATGTGAGCAGCCATGGTATGTTTAAAGTTGGTAAGGAGTTCTGTTCCAGTTTCATACCATATGGGTAACTAAAAGTGGGTTAGAAAAGTAGTGGGAATGGAATTGAAGTTATCAAATGAAGCTCTAGGCAATTCAATATACCATTTCGCTACCAGACCCGTGAGCTTTCTCTAAAAAATGTGAAGTCTAATCGAATCATCATTTAGGGTGTTAGATGAGCACCACAAATGAAAAGTCATTACGTGATTCGATGGATCTTCACCTGGATTTCCATTGAATTTAGGAATATCGGAGGGAAGTTTATGAGGAATCGCTGGCCACCAAAGGGTGTATGCAATTGGATCATTCATTAGCCGGTTCAAATCTGGTAATTCCAGAGTTACTACGAAAGACAACTGCTAATTCAAGTTAGGGGAAGCATACCCAGGATAAGACAGAATCACCTGAGTAGTAGGTCTTTTCATACCAACATAATGTATCTGATGTTGGTAACTTTGATAAGGTTGTTGGACATAACCAGTATAGTGTGGTTATTGATAACCGCTTTGAAAATGCGGTTGTCCATTACTTACAAAGCCTTATTGCTTAGGTCCTCGGTAGGTTTGCTGGAATTGCGATTGTCAGTATTGTACTAGAAATGGTTGTTGGACCATTTGATGTTTCCCAATACTAGAAGATTGACTAAGATGTGGAGTGATAATACCTGTTTGAGCCTGAGTTGTTCCAGGTAAGGAAACACTAACCTCAGGTTGTGATTGAGCCATAGAGACAAGAGGTTGTTATATTGCAACCTGAGAGACTTGAGGTTGACACACCATAGGTAGTGCGTGTACTTGCGACATAGTCACAATAGTAGGTGTAATGGGAATATTCGACATAGGTTGGATCAGTTGCATTGAGTATACAACCCTTGGTTGTTGAGGCAGTATTGGTACCCAACCGCTGGATGTAATTCCAGTTTGACCTTAATTTTATTGTAAACTCCCATATGGTTTTTCTCTAGGAGGGAATAATGAAAAAGAAAACTACCCTTTGTCTAGTCAATTTAACGTTTTAAATTTCTCTACATAAATTATCAATCTGGGTATCGTAAACTAATGAAGTGTGGTGCACCATATGTGCTTAGTTAACATTTTTTCTTACTTCGTTGTTTTATAGTTTTTATCTCATTTTGGGGTTTTGTTCCTGTTGATCTCCTAAAGTGTATAATGCAAATGGAAATCCTATTCTAAGGTCTTAAGAATACTTTTAAAGGTCAAGTATGGATAGAGATTTCAAGACAAGGTTTATGTCCCTTATGGTAACTTCCAAAACTTAGCACTTCAAAAGATCTCAAAATATGCTATTGATCAAATCCGTGCTTGAACAAAAGTGTAAATATGCAAGTACTTAAATCAAACAAAATATGAAATACTGATCATGAAATCACTATCTCTGCTACCCATCTAATTACAGAAATAAAATCTAAACTATTGCATTCAAATAAACCAAAAATTGTAGACTAACAAAAGCAAGATCAATTTACTTCACTTATAATCCGATAGCTTGCCAAGTAGCTTTTCGGGGTTAAGCCATTGCTCCAGAGATAACGTCAAATAACATGAAGAATTGATATCTAAATGAAAGAAAAATCAAATTACTTCATTTATAATCCGATACCTTGCCAAGTAGCTTTCGGGGTTAAGCCATGGCTCCGGAGATAACATCAAATAACATGAATAACTTGGTATCTAAATTACCTACTTGCAAATGAAATTAAAATCAAGTCACTTCACTGATAATCCGATAGCTAGATAAGTATCTTTTCAGGGTTAAGCCATGGCTCTAGAGATAACGTCAAATGTCATGAAGAATTTGATATCTAAACTAACTAACAATAGCAAATAAATAAGACTAAAATCAAAGCATAACTAAAATTGGAAAGCTAAAAAAAACAAAGTCAGTAGAGAGGCCAATCTCATGTCACTATTTGATGCAAAAACATGTAAAGAAAAACTAATCTACAATCAACCGGTTGAACACACTTGCATGAATTAAAATTGCATGAATGAAAAATCTAAACCATCAAACTTGAAAGTAATAAATTGACATACATGAATGAAATCAAAGCATAATTACAAAATAAAATCTACTCTACCTTACATTCTAATGTTCTCTATAACATCTACTTCACATCTTCTTCCATGTTGAGAACATCAAAGCTTTATTCAAATTCTTCAAAATTACAAAGTACAACAAAGCTCTCCAAAGCTTTCAAAAGCCATCAAAGGAAGAACTATAAACTCCAAGCTAAGCTAATGAAGGAGAGAGATTTTCTATTTATACAAAAATATGAAAAGCCATATCATTAATAAGGGTCCATGAATCTCTCCCTCCACCTCTAGAGTCCTAATCAAAATAGGAACTGATAAGACACATGTCTTTTTAGAATTTCAATACAATTAGGAGATGTGACACATATCCTCATGATCCTATGATCCTTTCCACTGAAATTCGAATTTGGCCTTAGAGTGCCACATAAGGGTCTTCTAGAAGCCTCATTTTGACCTACACATGTCAACAATTTCAACCCACTTGTTAGGTATAAACATATGCACATTATTTTATAATTTTTAACCAAAAATTCACTTAAAAAGGCTAAGAATTAATAAAGTTTGGAAAAACATAAATGTGACCCAATGATAATGAAAGTGGGATGAATGTAGTGACATAGTAGTGAAATGGAGGTGAAATTGAGATAATGTAATGGACATAATAGTGAAAGTGTAATGGAAATGAATGACATTTTCAAGACCCAACATACCCCCCAACTGAAGTTATTGCATGTCCTCATGCAATATATATTACATTAACTATTTTGATCCTTGAGCTTTGGCTTAACTTTGCATGATATCATTTGATAACTTCATATTTCTGCAAAGTGTTTTACTTGAATTGCAACATGGTTTGTTCTTTTGTTACAACCATTTTTTTTTTGCATTCTAGATCTCTGAACTTTGCATAATGATATTTTGATTATTGTTGCAAAGTATATCTTTATTAGATTGCATGATGGTTGGTTCTTGTGTGAAAACCATGATTTTGTTTGTATCCAATTTATCATTTAAGCACTTTTTCGAAAAGTCATTGTATGCTCATAATAACAATGTAATAGTTAATATATGTTGGAAGTATGTGGGCTCTTGAATATGATATGGACATCGCATTGATATGAAGAATAGAATGTATTCCCCCCCCCCCCCCCAACTAATAGTATTGGAAATTTTATGAAATGAGGAAGAGAAATGTTTTTCCAACAATTTTCATTCTAGCTTTTTATGGAATTATATGGTCAAAAGTTAGAAAATGGCGTACGTTAACTTACCCTTTGGAATGGATGAGTTGTATGTGTGGTGGCTGCAATATTCTGATCATATTCTTCTTCAAGTGGCTGAATAAGAAGAGTCATGGATAAATAGTTAAGATGAATTTTTATTGCTCTACTAAAACTTGCTGAATTTGCTCCAAAATGTTGAAAATAATAGTCTTCATGTCTTCAAAATTCATTGTCACAATTCTTACTATGTGAAAATACGTTCTGATGTCGAACATAGCAAGAAATTGTTTACTTAGTGGCCATTAATGGATGCCACTAGTCAACACGAGAACTGTCACCATTGATGACAATGAGAGTCAAGATGCCCAAACACATCTTGCTAGGTACGAATGAATTTGCCGATGTCGAGTAACCTAGAAGATCTGACAAACAAGGGACATTAGTGTATTCCCATTGTTTGTCAGCATGAGAGCTTACCATTAAGGCATGCAAGCCTCAAAGTGTTTTTACAAAGAACTTACACTCAAAGGACTACAGACTCAATAATTTGCATTGAAGCAGGGCTTATTTGCAAAATGAAAATGACAAGAAATGAATGATGAAAATGGAGATGGCAATGGAGAGTAGAAATGGAAATGGGCAATAAGAATTTGAATGAGCCTCTTGCTTTTATTTGTGGGTTATGAATGGACAAAAAGAGATGGAAATTGCATGTGAATGTAAATGGAAAATATGAAGTGAAATGAGGTGAATGGTTTATTGTGAGGTATGGATGTGATGGAGACAATAGTATCTGAAAGTTTTTCAAGTGTTTGGATCTGATTTTGCATCAGCATATTTCCTCTTTGTTGCTGATCATCCTCTTATGAAAGAAATTGGTCTCTTAGAGAGACACCATTCTCTTGTAGTCATTTGTCCTTCCTCTTGGAACTTGCAAAAAAAATAATACTTCTTCTGCAATGGAATGTAAGATTATCAAAGGAGAGAGGTGATCAATCTCTCTAGTTATGATATTTACACACAAAACTAAGAATTATATTAATGAAACAAGTTCTCAAAGGAAAAATCAAAAGAATTTATACCGGCTTTGGAATTGGTGCTCCAAGTTGAATGTTGCTTCTTCTCAACAATTTATTTCATTATTTACCGTTTCAAACTCTAATGATGTATTTTTCATTGTGCAGATCTTGTTGAGATCTTTCCAATGATACTTGACTCATCAACATCTGATTTTGTATGAGAAAGTTAGGCTGATTTGAACAATGAGGTTTTTCAGCTGCAAATTGATGTTTAGCTACAGAATTGGACTTTAGCTACGAAATGTGCACAGTTTTTGTAGCTAAAAATCTTGAATAAAAAGTTAGTCATTCATCTTTCATCATCAGTCCAAAATTAATTAATACCTTCAAAAAAGTGAGAAAATAACTTATTCATTTCATTGATTCAAATTTTTTTTTTTTGACATGCGACGACTTAGTGTGGTGACTTAGTGATCACACACCTTAACTTCCCTTTGACTGGGGTCTTTTTCATCGACTTGGATCAAATGAATAGGACACCATCCATGTACTGACATTTTCCCAGCTACCCATGTGGTTTGTTTCGTCTTTTGACACCTATAACCTATAGAAGTATGAAAATGGTTGCAGAATTGCCAGTTAGCTCCGGAATCAGGCTGCGGCTAAAAGACAGTAAACCATTAGTTTTGATTTGAGTTATTGGAAAAAAGATTCTATGCAGCCAAGTACCAGAGAGAAAGAGCCTAAGATCACAACTGGTGCACAGGACCAATTATTCATGAGCTTCTCTGCTATTTTTCAAAAAACAAAATTCTTCACTATCTGCCAGAAATATAAAAAGTTTTTAAATGATATATGAAGAAAAACAGTTTTAATGATGAAAATATATCAGAGTAATGGAAATGTATGATATTTTCAATAGCTTTAATAACTCGTTCGGTTCTGTCCTCAGGATGAGACCCATCATTTTTGTTCTCAGCTACTCTTTAGAATTCCCTTTACTATTTGAGAAATGGAGTGACTGCATGGATAGAAATCAAGCATTTATGGATATGGAAATGGAATGAAAATGTTTTAGAAGTAGATGACTATGACTAAGGTGACTGTATGTACAGAATATGTGAAAACATAGTAACTGTTAGTGTCGGTCTTGAGCCCTCCATCGGTGATCAAAAGCTCTTTGCATATGCATAGGTAGGTGTCTCATCAGCATCAGTTTTGCATCCCGTTAGGCATGCCATAACACTGATGGAGGAGCTGGTATTTGTTCCCTTCTTGGCTTTGCTGGATCAGGTCATATCATTTGAATGAGCTTGTATCACACTTGTTTTATTTTTGTCTTGAAATCCCAAGTCTAGGTCTAGAGTTTTGGTCAAAATCACTGCAAGGTCATGAGTGAAAGGTCTAATAGTCCCCAGCAAACCGGAAGGAGGTATGTAAATATGTTCCATTGATATTTTTCATCAGCTACAGCTCATTTATACCTTGGATTTAAAAACTCTGTTTTTAAACCCAAGGTCATGTGAAATTTGCAAAAATAAGGAAAATTTTCAAAATTCTTCAGAATGTCAGCAATAACGCTGGTTTCCTCGCCAAAGTCCATCAGATAGTCAACCTGCAAAAAGAACGAAGTTAAAACACTCAAAAGGTCAAATTCAGGAAAAGTGAACTTAAAACAGTGTTAAAGTGAATGTCAAAGCAAAAACATTAGAAAGTGGGTTTGGTGATTTAATTTTTTCAAATTTGGGCCTACAAAGATTAAATTCCCTCTAAACATGTCTCATTATGCATTTGAGAGTTTGCAAAGACAAGAGAGAGCTCAAAGAAGGCGATTTGCAGCAATTGGGTTCATTTCCAAGGGGCACGACCACTCGAATCAGGTGCGCGACCAGTTGGGCGGGGCGCGACCACTCAGCAGGGGCGCGACCACTCAGAACAGGGGCGCGACCACTCGGCGTGAGTTTGCCAGAAACCCTCCAAATCGATCAAATCGCCCTCCTAAGTTGCTAAATCGATCGAGGTAGGCTCTAAAATCATGAATTATGCTAAGGGATGATGAAATAATGATGTGTCTAATGGTTTTATCATTCAATATTGCAAGAGAATGGGTAAATTTGGCTGTTGTTAATGTAGGCATTATGCTAGGGTTTGTGTGTTTTTTCAAGGTTTTAAGTCCCTCTTATCCCCTCCTTGTTTCCTTTTAAATTAAATTCACAAATGTTAATATATGTTTATCTCTTATTTCATTTGCAAGAAATGCTAAATTTCCCATCCCAAATTCCTAAAAACCCATTACCTCCCCAAAACCCTTGGCATAACCCTAATGCTTCTACCCAAACCCTAATACTCTCCCCACAGCAAGCAAACTAAATGAACCAACAGTAAGGAAAACAAAAGAATAACAAAAAATATAAAAGTGTTATGTAAAAAGAAAAAATAGCAAAATATGCCAAAATGACCAAATATGAACAAAAGAGATATTGCTATATATAGTCATTGAAAAAAAGAAGGCATGCTGCTGTTGTATATCCATAGAAAAAACAAGAAAATGCAGCTGTGTATATTTATAAAATGGACATATTGCTGTAGTTATGGTCTGCAAAAGAATATTGCTGTGTCTCCCAAAACCAAACCCTGTTTTCCCTTTTCCCTTCTATCCCCTAATATCCTCGCTTCAATACAACTCTTTTCCTTTTGAAGTTTTCAATGAAATCCCTTTTC
>APFE031114420.1:5925-16082 GCA_000404065.3 Pinus taeda
CAATATTAATAATTAAATTAAAAATAAAAATAAAACAAAGAGTCGGCCATTGGTCTTCACTTCCTACCGTTTACCTATTTATACCTTTCCTTCTCCTTCTTTTCTCCACACAAATTGTCATGATGATGAGTCTAGTTTCAGACTCGAAACGTCGACCATAAAATATGAGCACTGTGGAAAATCCGAACTCCAGTCAGAAATAGATGATCTAGTTCCTGGGAATGGAACATTCCTATGCTCAATGCAAGGAGGTGAAAACTGGTCAGTGACACTCAAAGGTACGTTCCTTCCATGGATCAAGGTGTGTCAAGTTGCAGAAGTCAAAGGTGTGCAAGGTTGATTTTGCAATCGTCATGGTCAAAAGTTGGCTTATACACGAGTCCAAGTGAAGCCGGCTCTAGGCCAAAAGGTGCAAGTGGTCAACATGCAATGCAGTAGTACAACTCAACACAAAGGAGCCTCTAGCATATAAGGCCAGAACAAAACGAAGAGGCCAAGAGAAATGAGTCTTCAATGCATAAGTCATGGCGGGACTACAGAGGACTCCCTAGCCTACTCAAATTGGAGCAGCATGGGCAACAGATGTCAGTGAGGTGCTAACTACGATGCCCATGTAAAGGATGGCTCTACCATCGCTTCATGATTTCAAAAATCGGTGAGTGAAGATGGCTTACAAACTATAACACGATGGGGTCGACCCTATGGCAGATGTATCAGCGAATGAAGGCTAGTATGCATAATGCAACGGAAAAATGGTGTCGCTAACCTATATGCCAATGAGAAAACGATACCTGCCATGACGAGTCAGCAGTCATGGAACCGTCTTGAAATTGTCGAAAAAACGTCCAAAATGTCCTGAAAAACAAACCATTCTCGACATTCCAAGCTCCCAAGTTAAAAGTCACATGAGGCCAAACAAAATAAAATTTTGAAAAAATTTTGCATTTTCAAAACTTATAAAAGGGATTTTGGACTCACCATTTTTACCATTTGAGTTGGAGAGCAAAGATTTGGAGCAAAAGGAGAAAACTTCCCGTATACCAAATTCGACCGTTCAAATTCTTCAAAAACCTCCAGGTAACTCTTATACTTAGCTTGAAATTGATTGTGACTAGCTTTAATATTTTTAGTTGATGTTTCACTATTGAAATTTTGTCCAAAATTTCACCGCGGCATATACGCGGGTTGGTAATATGAAACCCGCGTACACGTGGGCCCTATATGCATCTGTGCAGAGTAACCCGCGTATACGCCGTGAACTAATTTTAAACAAAAACTAACGGTTGCAATCATTTTTTTCTCAGAATGTCGGTCACTTAGCGTGAAAGAGAGCACGCAGTGGTGGATAATGAAGTTATGAATAATCCTCAAGCTTTGGATGCCTTACGGGGATGCGGCTTGCTTAAATTTTTCAAACTGCCGAACATGAAAGGCAATGTACGTCTGCTTGAGATGCTCATTGATTATTAGGACGTTGAGGAGGAAGCCTTCATGATTGATCAAATGCCACTCAGGGTAGAAGTGGAGGATATCTATTTTATCACAGGCCTTTCCCAAAGGGGAGAGGTAGTACATTCCCAGGGCAGGACACGAAGCAGTTTCACCATAGAGGACTACGTATAGATATATTGCCCGAGACATCCCAAGAAGGTTTTGAGCTAGATTTCTATCACACATGTGGCGATTTTATCTCTGAGGATAATCCTATTCACCATAGCCCAAGTGAACGGATTGTCCTCTCTACATCAGGCATCACGGCTAACCATGAGCGTGGTAGTTGACTGTCTCACTACTGTGTTCGACTGGTGTACTCCTCTTCTGGCCAACATGAAGAGCTAGCTCACTTCTATCAAGAGGGGAAAAACCAAGAACTTTGGCTATGGGACTATCCTGTGTAATTTATTTTTCGAGAGGGTTCCCGCACTCCACCCCAGGGTAGCAGTTTCCATCAACACCCCACGCGGTCCATGCATGGGCTAGTGGGCTGATCTGATGAAACGTTGGGGGGGTGGGGAGGTCCCAAGGACTACTTTTGATGATGACTTGTTTGCCTGGTGGGATCAGCAGATCATCCCCATGGATGACTACCCCTATGCTGGGCTGGATTTCCGAGGGGATCCTGACCTAGCATTATCGCCGAACGCAACATGGGGCGAGATTGGTAAGAATTTTTTGATTTTATGATTTTTTTGATTTTTCAAATATAATGATGCATTTTGAAAAATACTTTTGATGAGATTCAAATGACTAATATGATGATCATGTTCTAGATATTGGGCCAGTACGACCAGATGGGTTCCCATGGCATGGACGGTGCGGCCGAGGAGCCGAAGAGGAGGCTGCTGAGATAGAACGAACTCTAAACAACGTCCAACGACACTTGACGAGACTGAGATGTCGAGTACCGATGGTTGCGATAGAGGATCTTCCTGAGGATATGCAGCGTCATGTGGTTGGCATGCCATGTGACTGGGTTTCACACTTTTCAGCGTGTAGCCAATGCGATAGTTACCTACTTGGTCGCTCATCCTGAGCCGGGGCATTAGATATGCCAGACATGATTATGGGCATTTGAGTCCCAATTTTGTATAATTTTGGACAATATATGTACACTCGAGATGCTTTATGATGATATATATATAATATATATATATAATATATATATATATATATATATATATTATATATATATATATATATAATATATATATATATTATATATATATATACAGTTTGAAGCTTTTTGATGCTTGATTTAATTAAAATGATGAATTGTATGTCTCTCTATCTAAATGCTTGATAGCGATAGAATCAGCTAACCGCATTATGAGATCTTGGAATGTGCAAATAATTAATATAAACAAATGATCTTTGCAACAACCTCACCCTTAAATACTGGCGATATAAACATGGATCCCTTACTTGATAAATGTTGTTTAATTGTGACACTATCAATTGAGAATCCAGATAAACTACCCACGAGTCGATCTCATGAGAGATTGCCTCAGATGGTAAATTAATAACGGCGGTATACTCAACCATATTATTTGAAGCGGGACCAATGCATACGCCTCTTGATACCATCAATTGACCAGTTGGATAATAGAGTACCCAAGCTGCGGAAGCGAGACTCCGAGTGTGCCGACTAGCACCATCAGTGAATCCAAAATAGACCAAATCATCCATCAACACCTACAACAGTAGACCAAAAAGTGTTGATATCAAAAAACTCTCGATGATATATGTAGAAATATACATAATATACAAAGAAGCCATTGGCTAACTCCTACTTAAGCAAAGTACTTCTTTAGGTAGAGCCCGTTTCGGGGCTCCGCCAGCTTGTTTCCCTCAAAATTGATTAACTCATATGACCCTTTTTCTAAAACTCGTTTAATAATGAAAGGACTGTACCACATAGGCTTAAACTTGCCTACCCCCAAGGTGTCTTTATCTTGGTCATAGACCAAGACAAGGTCACCTTAAGAAAATACTCGAGGACAGACAGATTTATCATACTGTGTTTTAACCCTTTTCTTATGAGCCTCATTCATCGTGGCGGCATCTCGACACTGCTCATCGAGATGTTCCAAGTGAAGGAGGCGCTTTTTGAGACTCGAAGTCTCTGGAAGGAGCTCTATAGCTAACTTAAGTGATGGAATTTCTACATTCAATCGGAAAGATAGATTCCATCCCATAAACTAACTGAAAAGGTGTAAAACCAGTAGCAGTCTTTACGGAGGTCTGGTATGCCCAAAGAGCCAAATACAACATAACGTGCCAATTGGACCGATTTTTGTCGATTGTTCGTTGGAGGATCGTCTTAAGAGTTTTATTGACTGCCTCGACCTGTCCATTGGCCTGAGGATAATAAGGAGACGAATGCTCTTGCTGGAAACCTAATTTGAGAGCCAATTCAGACATCAATTGATTCTGGAAATGATTTCCATGATCAGTGACAATCTCTCTCGGGATACCGAATCTTGAGATAACCTTATTGAAAAGAAACAATGCTGCCATGTCACTATCGTTTTTATAAGTGGGCATGGACTCACCCCACTTCATAAAGTAGTCTACAGCCACAATAATGTACTTGTGATTTTCCGCTGAAGGCGGATTACGAGTTGTAAAATCAATACCCCACTTAGTAAAAGGACCGACGGTGACAACGGGAAAAAGAGGAGCTGGATGAGCATGCATCTTGCGAGCAAAGATTTGATAGGGGTGACAACGTTTGACCGCTTCCACATAGTCTTTAAAGAGTGAAGGCCAAAAATAGCCAGCACGTAAGATGCATTGGGCTGTAGCAAGTCCCAATAGATGACCACCACAAGCTCCACTGTGGCAATAATTTAGCACTGACTCTTCTTCCTCCAAGGTTAAATAGCACCGAAGGATTGAAACAACCCCTCGACGGTATAAGGTATCACCCATGATAACATAATTTTTAGCCAGGTGACGCAATTTGCGACGTTCATCCTTGGAGAAAGTAGAGGGAAACTTCGAAGTCTGGAGAGAGACAATGATATCTCCATACCAAGGGTCGAGTGAAGAGATGAGTAATAAATGTTCGTCAGGAAAAATTTCCTCATAAATAGTATCTTCTCCACAAGGAAGCTCAGAGATTAGCTCAGCGAAAACCATGGATTTCTTAGACTTGGCTGACAAGAACTCGAGATCAAATTCTTGCAAAATGACTATCCATCTATTATATTTTCCCCCAATCACTCGCCTACTAAGGACAAATTGAAATGGATTGACCACCGCTAAGACAAAAATTTTGCGTAGCAAGATATAATGACAGAGCCACTGGACAGCATGGACCACTGCCAAGGCCAACTTCTCAACCGGAGAATAGTGAAGTTCAAGACCTATTAAGCCTTGGCTCAAATAATAAATCACATGCTCGGTAAGAGCATCGTCCTCCTGAACGAGAACCATACCAATGGTTGATTCTGCTCCAACGAGATATAAAAGGAAGTCTCTCCCATAATCCGATGGACTCAAAAGCGGGGTAGAGACTAATGCCTTTTTCAAAGCAGCAAACGATCGTTGCGCAAAGTCGTCCCATACAAATGGAACTCCTTTCCGTAACAAACGCATGAACCCTTTAGTGATCTCGGCATAGTTTGCTATAAACTGCCTTAAGAAATTAGCCTTCCCTTGAAGACTTTGAAGTTGTCGAATTGAGGACGGGGGAGGCAACTGAACTATTGCCTCAACCTTGAAGGGATCAACCTGAATCCCTTCATTTGACACAATGAACCCTAACAACCGACCAGACATAACTGCGAAAACGCACTTGTTGGGATTCAACCGGATTTTATAAAAATGACATCGCTCGAAAACCATTCGAGGTGACTAGGGTGATCAGTTCTCTTTCCAGAACGCGCAGCGAGATCATCCAAGTATGCTTTGATGACATGCTTGACGTCATGGAAAGCATATGACATGGCCCACTAAAAGGTGGCTCCAACATTTTTAAGACCAAAAGGCATCTTTCTATATGCAAAGGTACCCCAGGGACATATAAAGGCTGTCTTATGTTGATCTTCAGGACAGATAGAAATTTTATTATAACCAGAAAAACCATCCATGAAGGAAAAAATCTCATTACTCTCACACTCGTTGATAATTTGATCAATGAATGGCGTGGGGTAATTATCTTTGGGACCAGCCTTGTTTAGGTCCCTAAAATCGATGCATACTTGGATTGTTCCTTGCTTTTTATCTACAGGGACTGGATTAGAAACACAATCAGTAAGAGGAACAGGGTATATAAAACCGGCCTTTAGAAGCTTCTCCACTTCCGCTTTGATAGTTGCTACTTTCCTAGGGTTAACTGGCCGAAGCCTTTGATGAACTGGTTTGGCGTTTTCATACGTATTGATCTCATGTTGAACTATAGATGGGTCAATTCCAGGCATTTCTTCATACGACCAAGCAAATACATCCTGAAATTCCTTGAACAGGTCGGTGTAAATTTGAATTTCTTCAGGGGAACACTCAATTCCGATGAAGAGATTCTCGATCATGTTAGGGTCCCTAGAGATGTTTATAGGTGTTGTTTTTGAAATCACTGACATATTCCCTTCGGCACGAACGTGTGCTGGAGCCAAAGGATTTGACACCGTACAAACATCACTAGTACAAAGCTCGGAGAATCTAGATTCTACCTCCTAAAATGGAGGAAGAAAGTATGAACGATGGTGTAAATCTTCCCAAGGTCAATCTAGACCCATCATTGCTTCGAGGATTGCTTCTTCAGAAGGTAAAACTGAATCTAAGCAGTCCAAGGCAGAGGTAGAATCGAGGCTCCAAGTTGGGGCCACATTGCCATCTAACTCCTCTTCGGAAAAAGGAGTAGAATGGTCATCTGCAGAGTTGACGATAGACTGATATCTAAGCTCAGCTGCATATATAGGAAATGGAATTCCATTCCCTTTTCCTTCAACTAATGTGGTCGTAGGTGAAGGGAAGGTCCAAGGGTCTGAAAAATAATGAGTTCAGATGAACTCTTCTCAAGGAGACTCCTTAGATGATGAAATGGCATTGATTTTAGTGATAGGAGAGGAAACTCAAAAGTACCCATCAACGAGGAATACATCCCTACTCCTAAATTCTCAATAGGCGGACGAGGGTTATCCACTAAAGGAATAGTAGAGTCAGAGCTTGCTTGAGGATCGACTGGACAATAATCCAATTGATCAACCTTAATGATTTTCCCCTCATGAGGAAAGCAAATGACACGAAACAGAGTCGAAACAACGGCATCCATTTCGTATACCTAGTTCCTTCCTAAGAGGATATTATAGTCTAGGTTAGCATATGTGACTTCTACTTCAATATTGATGAGCTTCCCCCCAACACATATAGGAAAGGCCGAGATAATCCCATGCGGCTTATGAGAATGGCCATCGAATGCAGTCAAGATGGTAGGTGAAGGAACAACCGAAGGCAATCCAACAGCCTTCCAACATGACATCGACATGACACATGTGGAAGCCCCTTCATAAATAACGGTACGAAAAATGTTAATTTTCCGGTATGTAGACTTTATTTGAAAATCCATATGATGAGGGAGTCGCTTTTTGACATTTAACATGTCGAAAGTGAGGAATAAAGAGTTAGTTGGATCGACTGCCCCAATCACGGAAAGTAAAGCACTTCTCTGAGCCAGACACGACTAGAGAACCTCTAAAGTAGACATGACGCATGGACTCGGAGCCAGATCCTCCACAATGGAGTAATTCTGGGCGGCCTTTGCATTAGGATTAATAGTCGCGTGTTTAGCGGAACCTTTTGGTATCCGTGGTATAGTCTCAACAGGGGGTCGCTCGATATGAAGGTCGATATTTCTGGGAACAGCCTTATCCTTGGAAGTTTCGGCTTCACCGTAATCACGTGACCAAGTAGCCACATGGATGTTAGAACCCATCATGAAAACATTCGATGATTTTTCCCCTTCCTGGTTGCCCCCTGCGGAGGTTCCAGGGTTTGAACTTGCACCAGTAAGAAGTTGTTGCCCTTGGGGGAAAGGGTTGGTTAACACAGCTTGGGAGCTAGAAGTCCCTTGGGCTTCCCTAACAAGCGCTGAGCATCTTCAATCTTGGGGAAAAGATGAGTTAAATGGTCTCCACTGCACAACTTGCATGGAAAATTGACTTTCTTTTTAGACTCATTTCTACCACCACCAACATTATTGCCAGATTTATTTGCATCAGGCTTCCCATCCTGGTTCTTTTCCTTACCTCGTCCTTTATTTTTCCCATTGGAATTTTGATTTCCTTTGGGGTTATCAGATTGGACGGCATTAATTGAGGAGGTTTGGGAAGCCGAAGGGTTAGACAATGTGACTTGGTTGTTAGAAGCAGTTTGTAAAGACAACTATTGCAATTGGTTCAACAAGTTCACCACATTCGTGTCTACCGACCCAACAATACCATCCGCGTGGGGATTTGGCTTCAAATTAGCTACATCAAACTTATACCCAGGAGCATCTGGCAAGTATTTTTGTAGGATCCCAGACTGAGAGTAGATCAATTCTAATTGTTGGGCCCTAAAAATGGCTTGCTCCTCAGAATAAACTCCAGACATGGAGACATCCTTGGAGATCTCAGGTGTCAAAGATTTCAAAAACCATTCGAGATGGTACTCTGGAGGGATATCAGTGTTAATGAGCCTCTTTCTCCATCTCCATTCCTGAATATGGTTAGAAATGTGAGTTGCCTTATCCTGACGAAAAGTGGCCAGTAATTCGGTTCCGGCATCATACCGGACAGGCAACTGAAAATTATTTAAGAAAATATTGGCTAAGTTAGCGAAAGATGTAAAGCTGCCCCTAGGCAACTCTATATACCATTTGGCCACATTACCAGTCAAGGTGCGTTGAAAGAGTCTCAACCTAGCCGAGTCGTCGATAAGGGAGTTGGATGAGCACCACAAATGGAATTTGGTTACATGGTCGCCTGGGTCCTCACCACTCTTCCCTTCGAATTTTGGAATGTCCGAAGGGAGTTTGGTCGGGACTGGAGGCTAGGCCGGATTGTACTTGATTGGATTGTTTGTTAACTTAGTTAGATCTGGCAAGTTCAGTGTTGCCAGAAATGGAAGCCTAGGAGGACCTTGGGGATTCCACCCAGACTGGGCAGAACTCCCAAAGCTCTGGAAAGATTGACCTGGATTTTGGAAGGCACCAGGCTGCCTGAAGTAACCAGTAGAACCCACTGAACCAAAAGGCAAGCCTTGTGATCCAGCAAAATTCGGAGTTTGACCAACTCCGGCCGCATATCCACCATAACCAGCAAAGTTTCCTCCTAAAGGATTATAAGGAGGTGATAACCCCTATTACGGATTCTAAGCCGAAGCTAAGGGAGGAATAATTTGAAATGAACTAACTGTGGTGTACGGCCTATTCCCATATTGGCCGAAAAACGGATTCCCAATTCCCGCGCCACTAACCCCAGGGTTAGTCCAACCTTGGAAAGGATTGATGCTTTGTCCTATAGAAGAAAAAGGCATGGATCCTATCGTCGGGTTGGAATGTGGTATATGACCACTTCCGAAAGGAAAACACTGGAATGAAGCCAATCCACTCATCATGGACGTGGTGGCACTAAACGGAGCTGAAGGAATACCCTGAGAATGGGTGCCAAATGGGAAGAATCCAGAACCAAAAGCATTGGTTTGGGAATTTCCACTCATGGACGGAATGGAGATAGACCCAACTAAAGACGTGCTAACAAAAGATCCGAATAAAGAAATGGAGGGGATGGAAATAGTTCCTCCCCCTTGTATAGATATTGGAGTTTGCACAGTCATAGCACTTGTAGAAGCCATGCTTCCAGTAGTGGTCATCGAAGGTAAGCGCGTAGCGTAACCCTGACTTGACGGTCTATGAGTCGGAGTCCCAACGTATTGTAATATGTCTGGATGACTAGATGGTAGGGGAGAATTCAGAGCCGCTAACGACTCTGAGAGTTCTTCTACCTCTATGTTATTCTCTGCTTGTAAGCAAACTCGAGAAAGAACTGGAGTGTTCCTCTCTTGTTCCGCGGAAGTACCAGACCTTGCTTGAATACTAATGCCCGTGAGAGGAGGATCAATCCCCGATGCATCAACTGCCGTGGGAAAAAACCCACCAGTAGAATTACCTCTGTGCCTTCTCGGAGAAGGCTCTAAACTTGGTGGTGAAAGACCACAAAGTCTCCGAGACCGTCTAGGAGATCAGTCAGCCACTTTGAATTTATTTTTAAGATCTAACTAAAGACTCAAAAAATTGAAAGCTAGGCCAACTAAGAGCATAGAGCACACACTATAAAGTCCCTAAAGATAACAACCAATCAAACAACTTCCAAGTATTTCCGCTCCTGGTGATTAGGACCGGACACCAAAATACGAGAAAGTGAATTAAGGGGCCTTCCGAAGATAGTATGGGATGATAAGGGCCCAGGCCTATCAGCGAAGGTAACAGAGGAAGTTAGACCGACCTCCTAACAATAGCCTGCGCTGGTGCAAGCCCCCAAGCTTCACAAGGGTGCCCTCCAGTAGTACTGTCGAGAGTGATGCAACGTCGACCTCAAGTGCCATAGGATTCCCCTCCGCAGCCACCTATGTAGATCCCTAGGAGTAGCAACTATGGATACCAACTCGTCGCAGAA
>APFE031114435.1:0-13555 GCA_000404065.3 Pinus taeda
CCTTGTTGTTGTTGCCCCTATGCAATCCTTAACCTGTTGTGCCTCTACCCATCTGGTTAGATATTCTTTTGTGGTGATGATATAGCGCGCACTAGTTTTCTTCCCTGGGGGCTGAATTGGCCCAACAAAGTCAATCTCCCACTTTTCAAATGGCTGCAAAAATACTTGAGGATTTAGTGGAAACTCATCCCTCCATGATGGTTTTCCAGTTCTTTTACATGCATCACATGCCCTACAATACGCCTTGGAATCCTTATGAAGCGTTGGCCACCATAGATCTGCGTGAAAAATCTTCTGCGTAGTCGCCTTTCCTACATAATTTCCTCCCTCATCCGCTCCATGAGCTCTAGCGAGAATGCTATCCCTCTCAAAATCTGGCACATATCTTTGCAATATCTCATCTACACCCATCTTATACATATGTCTCGCAATCACTGAAAATTCTACCGTGTACACTACTAGTTCCTTCTTTTGCTAACTTGTATACCCTTCCAATGCCATCCACGTAGTCAAAAAGTGGATAACATATGCAAAATGATTATCTACTACGTGTACCATGAAGAGTTGTGCATCTGGTAACCCCTCCTCCATGTTAGTAGGCTTCTCTCCTATTTCAACTTATGACAGATGATCAAGTCCTACATGTAACCTCCCTGGCTTCAAAATTACCTCAAATTCATACTCCTAGAATAGTAGTAGCGATCTGTATATCTTCCCCCCCAACACAGACTTATTAACCAAATATTTCAAGGAGGAATGATTTGTGTACATTTTGAAATGTCCACCCAATAGATAGTGCCTGAATTTTTGAATTGCATACACCATAGCCAACCCTTCGCGCTTCGTCGTTGAGTAATTTTTCTTAGCCTTCGATAATTTCCTACTCACAAAGGCTATAGGATGGTCCATTTCTCCCACACTGGCTTGTGTTAGCATTGTACCCAGCGTAATGCAAGAGGCATCAACATGTACATAGAATTCCTTCTTCCAATTAAGGAAGACCAAGATCGACGTGGTGACCATATTCTCCTTCAATACATCCAAAATGCATTGACATTCTTCATCCAAACAAAATGTGGTGTCCTTCTTCAATATTTTCTCCATGGGCACAATAATCTAAGCATACACCTTGATGAACTTCCTGTAATATCCAGTATGTTCCAGTGTCACGCGCAACTGCCTAACACTCCTTGGGGCCTCCAAGTTCACGATCATCACGATCTTTGCAGGGTCCACCATAAATCCTTACTTGCATACCATGTGACCTAGCAAGATCCCAAAGGGAACACATAATAAACATTTCTTCAGATTCAATGCGATCTGGTATTCGTGACATGTATCCAACATCAGGTGTAGACTTGCTACATGGCGCTTCACTAAACGAACATCGTCCAATCATCAGAGTATACTTCCATGAACTTATGGATTAACTCCTTAAACATTGTTATAACTATGCGAGAGAATATTGCAAACACATTCTTAAGTCCAAATGACATCAAAGTATACTGAAAACAACCCCATTCTGTCATGAAGGTTGTTTTTCTCCTATCCTCTGGTGTGATCTTGATCTGATGGTACCCATAAAATCCATCAGTGAATGAGTAAGCCTCCTACCCTCCAACGTTGTCTAATACTTCATCTGTAAACGACGTCGGGAGTAGTTCATGGAAACAAGCATCATTAAGCTTTCTCAGATCTACACAAATCCTTATTTCACCCTTCTGTTTCTTTTCCTAAACCACCATTGGGCTCACCCAATTAGATTCCTCCATAGGTTCTATGATGCTTGCCTCCAGTACCTTATCCAACTCTTGATGAACCTTTTCCTTGTATTGGGGATTAAGGCAATACGACCTCTACTTAATAGGCTTTGTGTTCGACTTCACAGTAATCTTGATAACGCCCAAGTCACCTATTATGCCCTCCAGGTTTGAAAACTTGGTAGGAAATAGATCCTGATATTCGCGGAGTAACTCAACAACTTTATCCACCATGGCATTGTCCCTGTAATCCCCAATCTTCAGAAATTTGGCTTTGCTTCAATACCGATGTTGACTTGCTTTGTTTTCAAAGTCACATTGATGTCCGGTTTCTCTATTTGTAGACCTTCAACTTCATGATGCCCTTCTACTTTAGCAATATTAATAATTCTTGGATCATCATCCTCCTCTTCAGTTGTCACATTATAATATTCCAACACATGGCACAGTTGGATGCTCCAATCTGGTTGAACCCATTCCAAAGGTTCTTGCAGTGTTCTGAAGATAACCCCCTTGATTTCTTGCAGTGCTTCGTCAATTTTGATGAAGCCATCCTCAAAGTTGAAGGTCAATAATAATCCTTCCCTCAATATATCCCACTCCATGGTGCCATGGCCGAGCTTTGTTTCTAGATACCAATTTATCGGAATTTCCAAAGTATGACAAAAGAGGTGTACCCACTCCAGTTGTGGTTTTGTTTCCCAAGCTTTAGTCCATTTCGCCAGATTATCATGCAGATCATCCCTCCCATCGTATTTCTCAGTCATTCTAGTATTAGGACACCCAAACCGTAACCTTATCATTCTTTTGTAATCCCATCGTCCATCAAATATATCCTTGTGTGTACCCCACCATCGTGTGGGCATAGTGCGAAATGCCAAATCCAATGCTTGGAAGCGGTGATCCTCACGGGCTTCACGCTCAAATTCATCCAAAAACTTATCCACATTGGTTAAACCATCATAATAAGGTAAATTACTTACCTCTGATGACACATAACACAATGATTTAGTCATCATATTGCAGTGCAATGTAGACACTTCATGCAACCGATTATACCAATGTTCCAACTCTTCATCTGAATTAGAGGTACAAGATCTCTCCCGGTCCCATGAAATCTGTCCATCCACCATTGGATTTATTCAATCTTGGTCTCACAATGTTATTTTGTAGATTTTATCCAATTCATCTTCACTCTCCTCATAATCGCGGACCAGTTCAGTGTAGCGCAACCCTTCTATAGGGTCCAACAGTAGCACAACCTGAAGTGATTTCCTTTTACATGACATCATCCTCTTTTTCAAATTGATTAACCCATTCATATCAATGGCCCAATCAATCCCCAGGAGCGTAGGGTATGGATTACTATCATCAACGATCTCTATCACCTCAAAATAAACCATCGTGCTCACACCTTCTATATCAATTATGACATCGTGCAATTGTCCCATAGGGATGATCTTCTATTGGTTCACCATTCTGAGCTAGAACAGAGACCACTATAGTGTAGGTCTCCCCATTCTTTCCCATGTTTGTTTAGGAAAAACATTCGCATCAGACCTAAGATCCAAAATGATTTGGTGCATCTCATTATCTCTTATTTACGTGGTGAGCCTCATCTTGTGCCCTATTCTTGCCTTATGTTTACCAATTTTTTTTACTACGGGGTGTCCATCAATGGCATTCTCTTTGATGGCACATTTGTTTATTAAATCCTCCAAGCCTGTCACAACTTTTCTATCACACAATAACTTCATGCAAGTTTCCAAGTATGTGGTAATGACAGAGGGATCAACCTTTGTATGCACATTGGTTTCTCGCGTTTTGTTCTAGCTTCCTAAGTTTGAGGCCTCAACGAAGCTCTTCTTGGCTTCCATAATGTTTCCTTTGCACGCTCCAGATCAAAACCAACCTCCTTTTCTAGAGCCTTGCGGACCCATCCATACTCTTTAGGCTGTTTTCCTTTATCATCGCCAGTCGTTATTCCACGCCTCAACACTATATTCACATTATAATATTCCTCGTGGGGCTTAACTCTCATCATTTGTAAGTTCTATGTGGGTTACTGAGGCTGCGCCTTCCTCTCCCACATCTTAGCTATCAGTACCAGGCATTCTTCTATAGTGTGGTCAAACTGGCTACAGTATTGACATGACAAGAGTGTTTGATTCTGACACTCCCATGCATAGTGCCATGGCATCCCACAGTCATAGAAAATAACCTATCTGCGACCTCTACCAAGTCCTCCTACTCTGCAGCCTCATCCTATTCCTTAATAACCTCCACACGTTCATTCGATGCCTTGATCTAGAGGCCAAGTTTCTACTTGCATCCGGTACGTAGGTGTTCTTTCCATCATCAGTTCATAATTGCGACAATGGTGCTCATCAAGGTCCACAGATTTATAGAAGTCACCAAACAATTGCTGGGGTGTCTGAACAAAATTCTGAAGCAAATGACTATTATCTGTTGCATGTTTTCCAGCCACTTGAAAAATAATGCACCATAGCACAACCCCCATTTCGGCCCTGCTGGGGTTTTTGGCTTTAGGGGGATTGGTCCCCTTCCTGTAATATAATTCAAAAATAAAGGATAGTGGTATTTTATCATGTCCCTAGCTCTTACACTTCAAACACCAGACTTCTGAGTATACCTCTGGTTTAGTCTCCTTGTCTTTCTTCACGCTCTGTAATTCTAAGCAAAGGCTCTGCAACTGGGAGTGAGTATGCCATACCCCCAAGGTTACATCCTAAATAGGCATTGCATGCAATCTCATCGTGATTTCCAGGGATTCTACCTAAGTTCCTATCTTCTATTGCGATAAAGCAATTCTTAGATGGGGTAGAAGCAAAGCTACAAACCATTCGTGATGATGTCCATCTATGAGCTGCATGTTAGCTTCTCAAATTACACATTTCAACCTTTGATCTAATTCTCAAGGCATCTCATTAACCCTCATCATGATATCCTTGAATCCAACTACTGACTACGAGTCTACCTTAGGCTTGCTAAATTCCTTGTTCATGGATGCCTTAGTATCTACTAGTGATGCAAGAGGTTGATCAAAACAAAAATTAATATACCAAATCAGCACGCGATCGTGCAGACCGGTAACCAACTATGCCTTCTTTATATTATCATAAGTAATTTGCTGCACTGTCCACACAGTATCTGCAACAAAACAAAACCATTTTGTATCCTCACTCCCTATGCCTTTTAAAATCAGAAATTTCATCATGTTCACCATGGTTGATGGTGGTGGTGGGGGTGGAGATATGGGCGAAGGTGTATGCAGTGGAGGCGGAGGCAGAGGTGGTGTGGATGGGTGATGTATTCAAGGAAACCCCTAAGTGATTAGCTAAACAATGCTTCATGGTGGGGTTCATTCTGCCCCTTATTCATCACTCATAGGGGGTCCAATGACAAGACTATATTCTGGTCCTAATCCTTCATGGTTTCTAAAGATTTTTCCACTTCATGTAGATCTGAACATCAAGGAAATGGCATCACCCATTTTTCATACAACAACATCTTAATCTAGGTATTCAAAGATCTTAAATACTTACCTCGTGGTCCTTTGAAAAATCTTTTCTCCGCTTCGTTATAGCTGCCTGAGGTATCAACTGTGAATTCTAACAATTCCTCCTATAATTCGATCGAGCCAGTGGTAAACAACCCGCATGATCTTGTCTTCAGAAGCTTCCAAGTGCTACACTAGCTCTAGAGTCCACACTATGGGACTTTCAAGCTTCCAACTCACTTGACCTTCGACCAACTTAGCTAAAAACTCGTATAATTTGACTAAGAAGGTGCATAAGAAAATTTTGTGTATCTTTGTATACAAATATCTTTCCAACCATTGTTCCTTTGACAGGCATGGATCCTATTTTCTTGTGTAACGCGAATTCGTGAATATTCCTATCCAACCACGTTTAAATTACCTTCTTGGTCAGATTCCAGTGATGTGACATCACATATCTCCTTAAGTAGATCCCAGTCCCAGCAATGAAACCATTTGTTGGCTTGGGGGGTCGTGACCCAAGTTTAGTGTTAGTTGCGCCAACCAACAAAACCCTACACTACTGGCCCTTTCGGCAACAACCCACATTTAAGTAAAAATAAACTGTAGAAGCATTAGGGTTTAAATAAAAATCAAAATTTTGGCATTATTTTTTTGTGTGGGAACTTAAAAAAGGTTAACAAGGGTGGAAGCATCATCAATCATCCATTTTTTCTCATCCAAAGTTCACGTATGTGATTAAAGCCATGCAAAGACAACTCGCTGCAAAGGTGCATTCCACAAATGTATTTTCACCATATATCTTAAAACTTGTACCCAGTTGCCCTGAAATTATTACATTAGATGCATGGGGATGAGATTAATAAACTCAATTAATTTTAGCCCAAAATGCTTCATGGTTTTCTAGAAATGAGCCACCATCATCTACAACCATTTTTATTTTCTCGAGATCCGTGAGTCAGATTTTGCTCAAATTTTTTGTGAAGAAGGGTTATGATGATATTAACTTTATGTAAAAAAAACTGAATCTAGCTTAATGTTTAGGAGATATGAGAAAATGTAGCCGCTACATTTTGGTACTGCATTTTTGCTATAATGGAGGCACTACGCTTCCGGACAACCTTCTTTTTTACTGAGTTACCCATGTCAAAATATTATATAGCTTGTTTTTACGATCTTAGTAATTGTAATAAAGAATCTAATTATTCATAGCCTTTATTTTGGGTTGAGGAATTAATGGAAAATGCTAAGAAAATATTTGGTTAGGCAATCCCTAGTCTTTAGGCAGTCAGTTATATTTTCCTTGCAAGAGGTTAGAAAAACATTCCTAATGAGGAATTCGACCCCTGGAGGTGGGAATTGGTTCACTTGGGTCTATTTTATGTTTTGCATGTAATGTAAAAAGGGTTGGTTGGTTATGCTAGAGAGGAAAGAACATTGTGCATATTGTAATCATTTTCTAAGTTTTAATGAAATTGTTGGATCAAAAGTGCCTAGTTAAATCTCTTCATAGATTCATGTGATTCAGATTTCTTATGTGAGTATTTCCTATTTTGTGTGTTTTATATTTCTTCCGATGATTTTTAAATTAAAAACTTGTTTTAGAATTCATTTAGTTAATGATGCTCTATTGTAGACATTTAGTCATTCCATATGTTTTTTCTTCCATAATCATTTTAAGGTTCATCCATTGTTTGATGCCTTGAGATGGTTATCTACTTTATTTATTATTCTCACATTTGAATCTGTTAATTGGCATAAGAAAATGTTTCTATATTGCCTCTAAAAAAGTTTTCCCAATTCACCAAGCATCCGTGATGTCATTGATCTCAATTTTTACTAACTCCATGCCCAATGGGTTTTTCTCTGCCCTACCACCACACCTATAAAATTTGTTATTTGCAAAATATCTAGCCATTGTTCTTCATTGAATCAATATTTAGTGACTCCTCTCTGGAGTTGGAAGAGATAGTTTCCGATTCCGCAAGTGGTTTGTGGTTGCCTCTAGAATTTATCTCCTAAGCTTAGGGAAATTTACAGAGTGCTAACAAATATCACAGAAGAATAAAAATTCATGTTCTCATGCAAAATTGCAGGGGTCACACTTCAAAGAGGCTTGCATGGAGGAAGACCTAAAGCTTACTTTCAAGCATAGCTATCAAGTAATATTTGAACGTAGGACAAGTTTGGCATCTTCATAGTCTTGTAACACCCAACCTAACACTCAGGAAAACAAAATCATTGAATAAAATTTATAAATGATTAATTGTACAATCTATTGGTTATTATTTTGTCCATATAGTAACGTGCTTGATTGTAAAATGAAGGCAAGAAATGTGGATACAACACATGATCCTACTGGGAGTGGAGTGCATCTTGGGAATGATGTTCAACGTGGTACTGGAGGTATTTCACGTGCTATAAAAAAACTATAAAAAATTTGTAGTATGGAATATAATTAAAAATATTAAATGCAAATGGTGTATTAATTATAACCTTTTGTTTTTCTACACCAAAGCATGTACATGATGAGGCCATCGAACATATGGCCATATCCAAAATTATTTCACTTCCCTCCATTGCTAGCGTAGGTAAAGAACAATCTACTTTTGTTTTTATTAATAAAACATTTGTAATAATAATAACTATGAATATGAATTCATAATTTATTTCTTATTGCAGTTGATGCTCAACCCCAATTGCAACATAATCATAGGGATAGATCAACATCAAGACATACACTAGAGCTCACAACAACTAAAGGGCGCTAAGGTCAAGGCTTGTGGAGTAGGAAAATTCTCTCTATGGATAGAGACAATCCCTCTAGCCCAGGGGAGAGGGTCTAGCCAAAAACAAGACAATCTAACATAAGTTCCCTTAGATTGAAAATGGATAAGATCCTACCTCTTGTATCTCTAATCCTTTTTTGATGAAGTCCTTGTGTCTTTGCTCCAATGATCAGCTCCTTAATTTTTAATCAAGCACTTGAAACAAATAGACAAGAGACCAAAGCACACATGATAGCATACAATATATTCAACTTAGTTAAGAGGCTAAGGAGTCTTAAGATACCAAATACCATATGCAACTGATATAGGAAACAAAATATCAGTTGTTTTATTATGGCAAAAAGGAAAGTACAACCTTTGCATTAGCATTGTAGATCTCCTTCAACATGTTCGAGTTCCAACACCACTTTTAGCATCTCATGATTCAGCTCAAGCAATGTAAGTTCAAGGCTTCTTCCTCTTTGTTCCAAACCAAACACACTACAAACTTATCTCCCTTTACGAACACAAACTAGAAAGCTAAAGCTATCAATATCTTGTTGGCTATTCAAGCTCCTTCATTAGCTATTCATTAACTAAAAAAACTAGTTCAGGTTGGAAAAGGAGGAGTTTATATAGCTTTGAGAGAAGGGATATGGATCCTCTTATGATGGGAGAGATCTTATCTCTTTTGGTTTGTTCCATTTTAATATGGGAAAGGAACCCAAGCAATCTCTCTTGACTCTATCTTCCCTAACCATTTACTAGACTGTCGTTCACAAAGCTTCTAAACATGGAAGCTTTGATTCCATTTTTAAAAACATTCCAAAAGAGGGTTGGTGCAGTTCAAGCGTGGATTACCAACACTGTTCAGCACTAGGCCCAGTGTTATACTTTGCAAATTGGTGCAGGGAAGAAATTGAGTGATAACGTCGGTCTTGAAAACTTAGTTTGAAGGAGTATTCTTGGGAAATGATGTAAGAGGGAAATGTTCTACAAATGAAGAGGGATGAAAAGGCATGATTTTCATGATGGGAAAGCATATGAGGTGCATTGTAGAGGTACTCTAGGATCAAGGAACGGGGAGTATAGGGATAGTGACAAAATGTTGTGTAACAGATGCCCCCTAAAGCATGAAGGTCAAATAAGAGTGAGGGGTGAATTGCTTTACAAGTAGATGCATGGATTTGGAAATTGCTATCAGAAAACTTGCAAGCAAGCATAGATACATATACATCACTAAAATCTATGACAAAAGATACATGAATCATGGCATGGACATAGCCATCCAGAAAAAATATCATGTAAATGGATCCAAGGTATGGGTGCAACCATCCAGTAAGAAGGATCATATCTAACCCAAGGTATGGTCACAATCATCCAAAAATGAGAAGGATCACATATAACAAACTCATGGTATGGTTGCAGCCATACATTTGAAAGAGGCATGTATATATTCATGATCATGTCACCTCACCTCACAACGGGACTTTTGTAATCAGAGCCCAGGGTCTTGCACTCCAACACGACCCGATCAAAGTACAAATTCTAGGAAGTAAATAGATGGCTTGAAGTCAAACATGCTAGAAAGTCGCTTGATTACCGGTCAATGATTTGAACTGTTAACAAGCACGAGATAAACCACCAATAATGACAATGGCTCTCAAGGTACCAGCAACACAATTCATGAAGTGTGAATAAGGAACTGAAGTCAAACACCTGTGAAATCACTCCATCGAAAGTCACTGATGAAAACCTATCATCGAGTGCGAAGAACTTGCCATTAGGGCATGCAATCTCTAAGGTAATGGAAAGGAGTATCTCGGCCAACTTCCCAGATGATGAGTTGAAGTCAATGACCTTGTCGAAGGAGGGCCATGATGTATCCCACATCATCAACACGAGACAAAGTGATGCAATGATTATGGAAGATATAGAGGATTGGGAATGAGTGTAAACTACAGAAGGATTAACTCTTAAACACATCGGTGAGACAACTCTGGAGTTTGGAATATTTTTGGATCCATAGGATCGGAAGTCATGATGATATGGTAAAGATCATATGTAAAGGAAAAAGTTGGATGGCCCAAACCCAAGAAGGTCAATGATGAAGTGAGGATATCCCAACCTGACATGAAGCAAAAGAGTGACATGTTCTAGTGTGACAAGATGCTGGCACAACTAGAAAAAGTTTTCCATATTCCCTCACCATTTATGGTAGGCACCCCAACTATTTTTTTATCACAAGCTTGAAGGGGATAACATATGCTTGTAATATAAGTCCATCTTCAGACAGATCTGACCTAGTAAGATTAACGAGCGCTAGGAAGGAGAAGCTCATGTCTGTTATGGTGATGAATCCGATGTTGTTTAATCTTTTAACGAGTCCGACAAAGGTGAAACACGATATCTTTTCCATGTTTAGAGAATTTGAAAAAGAAGTGGAAAAGAAAAGTCCAAAAGGTCCCTTTTTGTATAGTTGTCCCTTGAGCCCAAAGAGGTAGAAAACAATACTCGAGAGAACCTCTTGGCTACGTCAACCAAGGAGTACCTTATTCGTAAATAGTTTATCCTAGCCTGAAAAAGTGGTAAACGTATACTGGGTAAATGACATTTCAGAACTGTTTTACAAGGTCAAAATGACAAGAGCTCAACAATCTTTTCATGTTTTAAGAGTCGGAAAAGAGCTTAAAGTGGACTCCCCATTTTCATTCTATTTAACAAGTCAAAAAGGGAAAAATACTCAGCAATCTTTTGATTTAAAATTTTTAAGAGTCGAGAAAAGAGATTAAACATGACTCTAGTTTTGCATCATCATTATCAAACCATCACCTGTTGCTACACAAGAAGCAAACACATTATCTGTTTCTAAGGTAAAATGGTGAAAAAATGCTTTTAAAACCCTAAAACATGGTTAAAAGTTTATAAAAATGGAAAAAAGTAAAACATTTTTACCATTTACCTCGTTTACCTCATTTGGAGCAATTTTTACTCAATTATGCCCTAAATCTCCAGGTGTGGATTTCTACGGATCTAGGAGGCTGATCATCAAATCACCTGTTATAGGTAAGAGCCATGACCCTACTCTTTGCATTGATGCCTATTTTTTGAGTATTTAATTGTCTTTTCAGGGTTTTGAAGGGATTTTTGGAAAACAAATTCACCCTCGATTGGTACGTGATCCAGGCATGAGACCGAGGTGATCAAGGGTTTTTAGAATGGGGACTCGCATTGTCGGTGCACTTGTTTTAAAAACATTCACTCCAGCGTAGAGAACCAAATTTCTTCAATTTTTGCCCAAAGTTAGCACTTTAAATCTGCAATTTCTCCTTCAAAGACTGATGCTAAGTTGAATATGGAATGTTTGCAGGAAAATCAAGTCAAGAAATATGGTGACTGAGTGGAAAGAATGTGAGCATGAAATAATAGATCAACTAGCCTTAGATGATCCAAATTTTCTTGATGCATTGAGGAACTGTGGGCTCCTCAAGTTCTTCCTGACACCAGGCCTATGGGTTCAACTCGAGCTACTACAATACCTGATCAACCTGTGGGACATTAGACAAGAGGTATTTTTGATCCATGATCAAGATCTGGAGTTGGAGACTTCAGACATTTACTTCATTACTAGACTATCCCACAAAGGGGAACTAGTCCAATTGTACAGAGGCAGGCCCATTGGGGCGACTGTGAACATGCTCCTTATCGAACATTGCCTAGGAGCTTTGAAATATGCAAGTGGCAAGATCAAAATCATGACAATAAATGATCTTGTATTGAAGGTGATTCTCTTGACCATTAACAGAGTATTTGGGGCTTAAGCATTACATGAGTCCAACAAATCACGTCTCGAGTATGTTGTGGATTACATGGCACCCACTGTCTTCAACTAGGAGGAAGCCATGAAAGTGAACATGAAGCGACAATTATCCAAATGCAAAAAAGGTAACCTGAGGAAATTTGGATATGGCTCTAACTTGATGACTTTCTTCTTGGAACGAATCCCACTATTCCACTATCAGCTGGTGGAGGTGGATCCCCCAATACCACGAGATCCACATATGGTTCGATGTAGTGATTTGATGTGTAGATCTGCAGGGGGCCAACACATGTCATATAAGCCCGCTTTCTTTGCATGGTTGAGGTGTCAACTAATCTTTGTGGAGGATTGACCATACATCAAGACTTACTTCTACAACAATCCTAACATGCTGCTCCCAAAGGGAGAGGATTTTGATAATGGAGGTGAGAAAAACAATTTTGTTTTTTTATTTTTTATTGTTTTTGGAATATATGTATTCGTGACACTTTGATTTTTTAATTCTAGATGTTGGACCAGAGAGGTCAGCTGGGATGTCCCCAATATCTAGGCACACGGCATGACATTTCGAGGTCACTCCTTACTAGGAAGGAGTTGATAACGAGGAAGAGATTGGTCAAAATCTCGATAACCCAATGAGAGGAATCCTAGAGTATGCTCGGATGGAGGACATTCCATGTCATTATCAGAGGCAAACCATGGGAGTGTCAGATCAGATTCATTGATCATTGACTCGTGTAGTACGAGCAGTAACATGCTATCATGAGCATCAAGCAGAGTAGTCCACAGTTAGCATTTACAATTTTGAGGCATGCGAGCCACGGATGTACTTGGAACACATATTATTTTTTGGATTTTGATGTATTACACTCAAACATTATCGACATATATATATGCTACATTTCATGTTTACTATGATACATTTTTTTTCACATATTGTGTAAATGTCTGTCTAAAACATAATTAGCCAACACATCTGTTAACATATTCATATGCCTAGGAATGTGATGATATGTGATATAATCAAAATTTATTTCCAAGAGATGAATACACAAATACATTCTCAATAACTAAGGGTTTTTGATAGAATATTTCCTGTTGAACTGAAGAACAACAAGTTGCGAATCAAGGTTTACAACCATTTCTCGAATGTCAACAACAACATCTTCAAAAAAGAGTTCGAGAACTGTGTTATGTTTAGCAATATTATTAGTTGTTGAACCCAAATGGATACCTTGTGTTGTGTGTGGAGCATGATTGTTTAGAGATCTTTGTTTCAGCCGGATGTATACCCCCGGAAGTTTTGTACACCCGTCCACATGGGGGGGACTTGTCCCCCCCGTGGGGGTTCGGGGGGGCCGATCCCCCCCGGCTGGGGGGTCCGGGGGCCAGCGGTCCCCCGGCGGGGGCTCGGGGGCAGCGCCCCTGAAGCTAAAAACAGATGTAAATTTGCCTTGTAAAAGTATAGTAATTTCTAGTCAATCTGAGCCGTTCATTAGGTAGATTATCTGACAGTAGAACTTATGTTTAGTTAAGGTTTTTTTCCCTAGAAGGCAACCCCTCTCTTTGTATGAGGGCATTGTATTTGAGGCGGATATAGATGTGTATTCTGTGTGTGAGCGAGAAACAGAGAGGTGAGACTGTGAGAGAAAACAGAGGATATTACAGCGGCTTTGCTGTAGGTTGT
>APFE031114437.1:1688-24291 GCA_000404065.3 Pinus taeda
TGATGCAGACCTTGCAGGATTTTCAAATCACTTGTACACCACATATCTCCATCTTATGTGATAATACAAGTGCAATCAGCATTTCAAAGAACCCAGTCATGCATTCAAAGACCAAGCACATACCGATCAAGTATCATTTTCTCCGGGAACAAGTGCTGGAACAAAAGGTCAAATTGGAATATGTTCCCTCCAAGGAACAAGTTGCTGATATTTTCACCAAACCATTGCCCAGGGAGACATTTGAATACCTCAGACAGAAGCTGGGGGTTATTGATGCAACATCCTGCTGTTGAATCTTGTCTGTTGTACGCAACTAGATACACGTACATTTTCCAGTCTATGTGGGTCGAATGGGTCTATTAGAGATCATCTGGCACATGTTCAGGGGGAGCATATATTCTTCTAATGATGCATTGTTGGCTTTATCTTAGAAGTCGTTGGTTTGATTCCTCAAGAGTTTTCTGGTGGAGTAGATCAATGTGTGCTGGTCTGAAGGTTGATTCTACTGATAGTTGTTCTTGTCTCTATGTCATGTACTTCTTTTCATATCAAGGACATGTAACGACCTATTTTGGTTTCCCCACTATGCCTAGGATGAATGAGTTTTGTCTATCTTTTGTATTCCCACTTGGATGGGAGATGGATGTATGTATGAGTCTTGATGATAGGAAGGTTACTTATAATGTATGGAGTCATGTTCTTTCTTGTAGAACATCTTTTTGCAGACAACATTTTAGCACAGAGCATATACAAAGGGGGAGCTCGTTCAAAGTTTTCCGCAGGTACTCAGGGGGAGTATGGTAGTCAGCCCCTTTACCCTTGATGTCAAAGGGGGAGAGTAGTTGGTTGTTGCTGCCATCAAGTCCAAAGGGGAGATTGTTGGCATTATGATACATATGTTATACTTGATGGCAACCCACTCATCTCAGATGATAAATTATAGTGCAACAAAGTTCACGCACTTTCATGCATAGAAAAGTTCCTTTCATGCAGAGAAATGTTCACGCACTTTCATGGAGAGAAAAGTTCCTTTCATGAAGAGAAAAGTTCACACACTTTCATGTAGAGAAAAGCGCACGCACATGGGAAATCTTATGGTTAGTTCATGGTATTAGTCCGACATTTTTTTATCCTATGGTTTTTGTCCGTGGTATTGCATATAAAAGAATTGAACCCAAGTATTGGGTCCGTGGTATTGTTTCTCAATGGTTTTGGTCCATGGTTTTGAGTGAGGCCTAGCCTATAAAAAGGAAACAAGATCATTTGGCTTATCACAAGTGTTGAAAATATTAAGAAGAGCAAGATATGAATTTTTGATAATCGGTTGGTGAGACATAGTTGAATCTGAATCAAGGAGAAACCGGAGCATTATAAGTCAGATCTACTAAAGAGTTGGGATCCCTTTGACGCATGAACGGATCTGTGATTTCGACAGTCTGGGGTATGTTTGAGAATTGATAAACTGTCTAAATTCAGAGGTGCGCAAGAGCAGCAAAGGCACAGTGCGGAGGTGCGTAGCACCAAAGAAGAAGCAGGTGTGAAGGTGCGCAGAACCAGAGAAAAAGTAGGTGCAGAGGTGCGCAGTTGAATCGGCGGAGTAGGTGCAGAGGTGCGCTGAACAGTAGATAGTGCAGGTGCGGAGTTGCGCAGACTCGTCACCGCAGAAGTGCGGATATTCGCAGGATTCCTTCCATGAAGTTGTGGACCTTTCTTGAAATATATTTTAGCTGTCTTTTATCTGTTTCTATAGAGATCTGGATTTAAATTGGTGTTTGGTTACTAGTGTTATTTTCTGGTTACTGCATTCTGAGAAGTTATTTGTTTAAAGGAGATTGGGTGATGCACATGTACTTGATGTTTTGGATCCAGTTTGAAAATTGATGAAACGTGGTCCCCAGAAGGAAAGAGAAGGTAGTAGCCTTTTGTAGTTCAACACCTACGTACTAGTATTTCAGCTAGTACAAGAGCTAAGGGGGTTGTAGCTCCCTTCCAGAAGAAGCTAGAAAATGAGAGAGGGTTGTAGATCTCTGCAAGTTACAACCTGTGTACTGGTAAAAGACTGCACCAGTACAAAATCATTGTAAGAAGAAGTTTCTAATTGAAAGAAGATAGAGACATATTGTAGCAGGTGGTTTTCACCCACATTGGGTTTCCACCTACATCTTGTTTCCTTGGTGTGACTGTCTATTTTGTGTTCCTACTCATAATCTATGGTTCCACATACAGATAATGCAAACATCTGAAGAATAATTTAATTTATAAGTTTGGAAGGTTAATCAGTTCAATTGTTAGATCTGAAAATATGTATAAAGATAAGAGTTTGATAATACTAATTCAACCCCCCCCCCCCCCCCCTCCTCATATTATTTCCAACAAAGATACTAAATATAAATCTTAAATATTTGAGGGCATATCCTCATCCTCCATAGTCACAATCTCTTCAATTGAGCAATCACATGAAGTTTTCCTAAACCTTGAACTCTTTGCTTCATTGTTCTTACTTTTAACTAAGTGGAGATAAAAATAATCTCTTTAATTACAAGACCATTATGATTAGCCTTCTTTTAGCCAAATTGTGTGGGGTTTATTTTAAAAAGGAAAATCAACATATGGGTTAAAATTTGAGATAAAAGAGCCAAAGGCCAAGCCAGATTTAGGAGTTTCCATTCAACTATGAATTATTTTGCTACACTTAGAATCATTGCAAAGGAGTGTTGCAATGATAAAAAACAATTCCCTGTGTTCCTTTGTTGACTTTAGAAAATGATTTGAGATGGTGTCTAAAATTAGCCTTTGGAATATATTAGAATATAGAAAAGTTCCTTGAGTTGAGCACCATTGTCACAAGGCTAGATGAGAACATTAGGGTTGGTAAATAGAAATCAATTGTAATATAAATGTTTAGTTAAATTGTTCCCTATCTTGTACTCTTTTTAGCATTATCATCATGTTAAAGGGTTGCTTTGAAGAATCTGGATGTGTTGGCATATCTCTAGTTGAAATAGTCATCATCCTTCATCCTTGTGCTAACAATATTGTTCTTTTTTCTGCATTCAAGCTTCTGTGATCCATAATGAATTAAACAAAGTCTTTCATTGCTCTCTATTTAGGCCTTTGCCATGGTCTGCCTCTTCATCTAGTCCTGATGATGAACCACACTTGTTTGTTCGAAACGCATCGGCCAAAAAATTCTCTCATGTGATTTCTACCGAAAGATTTTGTTTAATATTGTTCTTAACGTGACTTGGTGAGTAGTATTTATGATCTCGACATGCAATTAAAGATTCTCAAGGGTTTTTTGCTCTAGTATGAGTATGAATAATAACACTAACAAAACAAAGGTTATAGTTACAAAATCCAAAAATATTACTTACATTGGTTTTATGTGTGACTATAATAGCTTGAAGGAATTGACTTCATACAAATATTTCAAAATCAATCTTCGTCACAAGCTCAACTTGCTATGACATTGAGAAAAGGATAAATGGAGGGTGTAAAATTTCTTATAGACTTGAAATGATTGTAAGTAAATGAACCGTTGGATTTTGGACAAGAGTAAACTCCTCATTGAGACCATCATCTCTCTTGTTATCTTATATGGGTGTGAACTTTGGGGTTGTATAAATTTCGTAGAATTTTGAGAAAAGAGAGTAAACTTAAAAGCATTTTATAATCTATAATCTTAAAATTAACAAAAATACACCCTAATCTATCCTCAGTTGAGAGAATCATAATGAATATGTATTTAAACTACAAGAATAAACATGGTGGGTTTCTTAAGCTTGCTTCAAAATCCAAAGAAAACCACTTGCAACTCAAGTGGAGTTGGCATAAAAATGGCAAGTCTTGGTTAAATCATTGGGGTATTAAGGAAGAGGCCACTTTGTAGAATAATTTTATTACTAAAAATATTATTACATCTAAATTTAATAAGAGTTTATGGTATCATAAATAGTTAGAAGATTACGATACTAAAAAGAGGTGATCAACCCCAATCTAGAAGGTCAAAGCTATCTTTCTAAGTCTAAAGATAAAATCAACATTGCTAAAGTAAGAACAAATTCTAATGAGCTCCACGATACTGAAATAGGCCATTGTGCAATTAATAAAACATTGTGTGTCGGAAGAATTAGTCATCTTTGTGACACTAAGAGGTTTGAAGATGAAAAAATCTTAGAATGTTCTAGCAACGTTTCTAAGTTTTGAACTCATCAAAATTATGGTGATTTAGGATCGCTTATGTTAAAATTGTTCAAGCATTGAAATAAAGTTCTCAAGCAAACCAAGTAATTCTTTACCCTTTTTTAAGGTCCAATAGATCAATGTTGGTCTTAGTGGATGCTAATAATCATCATAATTATCAATAACAATACAAGAAAAATATAATATTTTAAATATGTTTGAAAAATATAATATCTTAATTAAACTTAGTGGATGGAAGGATTTTGTTTGTATTATAAGTGGCAAAAAATTGATTATACACATGATAAAGAGTTTTAGGTAAGGTTTCTTAACTTAAAACTAACTTGTTAAGTTCATAGTTTGAACTTCATCCAAAAACAAATTTTATGATTGTTTTTATACTATCAGGCTTTAATTTCTAAAGCAAACATAAAATTTAGGGAAATACAAATTTTTATGTCCTTATCTATGACCTTTAACAAATATCATATACAAAAAAAAACTATTTGAAGAGAATTTGGCATATGAACTATAAAAATTATACAAAAAATGTAAAAGGTATAAAGGTAATGTTGAATTTTCTTGAGAGATGCACAATAGAATACAATTTTCTGCTAGATAATTACTTCCTCATAAGTTCCATACACAATATTCTTACTGATATCATTGAGCAATTACACTTTAAAAAATTTCAACAGTAAATGTAGAAAAAAATGTAAAAGTCAAAGAAAGAAAAACGTGCACAATAGATACAAAAAATTTACCTTAGGATAAAACCCAACAATTTTTTTTCTAAGAGAAATTATTCTTCAACAAGGTTTACAAATCCAATTTGTCTAGAAATCCATGCTAATATCCAAGTCAAAATACCAATCAAATGTTGCCAAAATTAGAAACCAGATAGTCTTGGTCAAAACTAGTCAACTCTGGTCAAACTTTGATATGGTCAAATTTAGGTTTATGGTCAACTCAACCCTATGTTCAAATTGTGGTCAACTGCAGCTAGATCCTATGGTCAAACTTCTGTTAACTATGACCTTATCTTGCGGTTAGTTGTGACCAAATCCTGCGACCTTGTTCTGTGATCAACTGCGACTAGATCCTACTATCAAACTGTGGTCAACTACAACCTTATACTACAGTCAAGTACCTAGTCAAATGGCTCAGTCAAACAACAAATAAATTCAATCAAACTTGTCAACTTGTCCTCCTTTTGTTACACATGTGATTGCCTCTAAGAGAGATAAGAGATGACATGATGATGATTAAAAAAGAGGTCACATCATGTATATATACTAGTCGAATGGGGGTGAATTAGCCTAAGGGACATACCCTTTCATGGCCAGGCCGACTTCTCTTCTTGGGTGGATTCGCTACCCCAAAAAGTAAATTTATTTTGATTTTTCTTTGAGATGAATTAGGCATGTGGGAATAAATCCTAATGCTACAAAAATCTACATTCCCTCTTAGAAAGGGAGGTATTATTCTTGGCTGCAACAAATTTTCGCTTAACTGAAATTTCTCCTCCATAAGAAAAGTTCATGAACTTGCTCTGTTGATGGAGTGTCTCACTCACATGCATGTATATATATCACTCCATATTGAAGTAGGAAATATAAGTATCTTGGGAAATTTACCCTTTGCCAAATCAACATGGCCTAACCAAATTCCTTTATGGCTCTTCAAGGAAATGTATCAATGACCTCTAGTCAAATCAACATGAACTAACCAAGTCCTTCTAACATCTCAAGAGAAGATCTACCCTTGGACCATTCATCCTTGGATAAACAAACATGTCCCAATCAATTCCTTTTGACTTCTTAGGTGAGTTTCATATATATCCTCTTGTCAAATCAACATGACCCATCCAAGTCCTTCTGGATTATCAGGAGATGATTTGTCTAATCCTATAGCTGCCCTCGACCATTCGCCACTGGTCAAATGAACATGACTCATCCAAATCCTTTGGCTCCTTAGGTGAATGTATCTATCTCCTCTAGTCAAATCAACATGACCCATCCAAGTCCTTCTAGATTCTTAAGAGATGGTCTACCTAATCCCACAATAACATCAACACTCCCTCTCAATGAGGGAGACATTTTGTATCACACCATGCTTTTCTCTAAAGTATACAATTTTTTCTCTAGACAAAGGCTCTGTGAGAATGTTTGGAATTTGCTCATCTGTGGATATGTACTAGAGCGTCATTGTTACCTTCTACACCATGTCACAAATGAAGCAATATGTGATCTCTTCCCGATCAAATAGCCTCGTGAGTAGCTTCTGAAGCCAAACTGCTTCTTGACTTATGGCTCTGGTTGAGATATTCTCTGGCTATACTATATTGAGTGCGACAAAAGTATGCTTCTTTCTAAACCAGAATAGTTAATCCCAAGATGAAGCAGCACCCCTGAGTTTCTTTTTCTGTCCTCTGCATTCTCTGCTCAATTTGAATCTGTATATTCCTGCAACCTTACTTCAACACTTAAGACATATCTCAAACCATATCCAATTATACCACATAGTTATCTCAACACATGCTTCGTTACAACCCAATGTACATGCCTCGACTCAACCATAAATTGGCTCAGGGTGCTCACTGCAAAGTAAATATATTGCTTGGTGTTAACCAGGTACATAAAGGAGCCAATCAATTTCCTATACATAGTGGGATCCATCAAATCTGAATTTGAAACAGAATCACTTAGCTTCTTTAGATTTGTCACCATAGGTGTAGTCATGGACTTGTATTCCATCATATTGAATATTTTCAAAATATGAACAATGTATTTCCATTTTCTAAGGAAGATCTCATTAGGTCTCTACCACACCTAGAATCCTAAGAAATAATGTATCAAGCCAAGATCCTTCGTCTTCAGACTCAAGACTAACTCCCTCTGACACTGATACAAATCCTTTTGTGGTAAGTGCTTCTGCCACTACTGCTCGTTCTGCCATTGAATAATACTCTTTTATTTGACATGGTCCCTTCATACAAGACATATAGCTCTTAGAGACCTCCTATCTCTGAGAATTTGACAAATTCATGACATCCTCTTGGAAGGCTACCCCTTCCATTCTGCTTGATCGTATGCTCCCTCAGAACTAGAAGTTCTTCTAGTCATTTGGCATAGTCCTGGATGTCTTGAAAATCTATACAATCCTCCCTCTTAAACATCAATCACTCTGGCTAAGTCTATGCTTGAGCCCAAGAATTTAACCATCTCATAACTAGAGCAAAAATATTCTCGTATTCCACTCCCTCTTTCCAGAAGAACCCTCTTGTCAAAAGAATCGCTTGGTACTTCTCGATGCCGCCATCTACTGCATGAATTATTGTGTTAGCAGTCTCCACAATTCTTCCTTTCTGCAAAAACTCCACTCAAGTGGCCATGGAAGAAAAAAATTATAGTTACCAACCAAAAAATAAAAATACAAGAGGATAACCTAAAAAATAAAGATAATAGTAGTAATCAAGGGGAAAATATGAATTACTTATCTCTTAATTAAGGAAGAATTTGTTGAGGCTTGTAGGGAATTGTCAACTCCCTCTTGATCCTTTCCTCCTTGTAGAAATCAATGAAGTCCATTTGCAATATCATCAAGCTTGGATCCCTTTAACTTCTTTCGAGCTGGATGCTCATCCTCAATATCAACTAATGGTACGTGTTACTTTTCTTTCGTTTTTTCTTGCGTGAATTGCAAGGGTTTGTAACATCCCCAGGTTAAAGTTTCATGTAATAAAAGATAATAAAGGGAAAATAATACCAAGGTCATGGGACACATATTCGAAGTTGAATGTTGGGAAAACATTATAGTTGGTATCACTTTTGGTTTATTAATGGAAATTGGAAAAGGCATTGACAAAGGCAAAGAGGAAATAATTTCATTTTTTATGAGAAATAAGGAAAATAGGAGAAAAAAAAGGTGAAGAGACACAGATTTGCATGCTAAGGAAATTAGAAGGAAAATTAAATAAAATGAAGAAAATAGAGACATCAATAATAAAAAGTCATCAGAGAATCAATTCACATATTTTGTTGGTTTGGCTTTTGTCAGTTTAGATTGAGAATAGTGTTATATAGAGAGAGTGCCAAGAGGAGAAATAAAGCAAGCAAGTAAAGGAAGGAAAATGACAAGCAAAGGAAAGAAAGGAGAAGGTTAGATCAACAACTTCAACAGAAGGATTTTGCAGGTAATGGGTTGCATGTGTGATTTCCTAGTTGAGTGTGAATGCATGTTTCATGAATTTATTTATTTAGTTCATTTGTTGTCATTCTCATGGGTTTTTTTCTTAGTTTGGCAGTGGTTTTAGCCTTGCCTTGCCATTTCTTAGGATAGCAATGGTGTGATGGGATTCCTTCTTGGTTGAGCTTTGGATTTACAAAAGGTTTTGGAACTGGGTGAGGCATTCTTTGGAAAATACCCATTGGTTGGGGGTGGAGATGGTTTTTTTTTTTTTTTTTTTTTTTTTTTTTTTTTTTTTTTTTTTTTTTTTTTTTCCGGGAAGCCCTCGACAGGTGGGTGGAGTCAGGAAAATTCCTTAAGGTATGGTGAAGAAATTTTGAGGCATCCGAGCTTGGATTGGTTTTGTGATCTCGGGACAGGTTTAGGTGAGATCGCGATAACTTGAGGGTGGAGGTGGTTTAACCTTTGGAGTCCCTGGTTGATTTATGTCTTGGTTTATCCCATGAGATCCCACATTCATGCTTGGAATATGGCACAGGGGTGATTGGCTGAAATAAAGATTGGGTTAAGCTCAATCTATGGTCAGGTGGTATGTGGAAGTCCATAGCTTGGTTCGCTTTTGAATATGTTAATAAGAGTTATTTTCCTATTGTGATTTATGAGAACTTGTACTTGTTATTATGTTGATTTTATGGCAGAGTTGTCATGGATAAAATTATGGTTATATGCTGGTCATAAGCATGGTTCTATGATGTACTCTAGCTATGGCTCTTATTCATGATTTGATAAGTATTTTAATGGTTGATCAATGCATGGACTAACAAGTGTGAAAATTCTTAGATCTAATAATCTCAGGAATCCTACTGCAACCATCTGAATCTACTTTTCCTAGATTGTAAATTACATTACAAACTTATTTCATATTTCTTCTTGAAATATCGAAGAAAATTACTGAAGCAACCTACACCAAATTAAATATGATTATGAAACATAGAAAATGAGAAAGGAAATACAAACGCATAGGACACCATTATTTTTGGACAAATGTCCCCGGAAAAACCCAATGCGGGAAAACCGGTGCAAAAACTCTTAGGGTTTATTATTATTATTAAGCAATGGAAAATTATGAATACATCTCTGAATACCTCACTAGGTTATTCAATTACAAAGAGAAATATTGGCATAAGCTTTGTGAGATTACCTCACACAATCACTGAGAAAAAGTCCCGGTTGATTTGGTCACTGGATGAGGTGCCCCTAGTAGGCTCTGCATTGCTTTTACACTGCCTCTATGCCGTCCGAGCGTCAAATATATTAGGCACTGCGTCACCCAGCTGGGGAGTCGATCTGTAGCCCAGAGTCATTTCTCTCAGCCTCCTGGTTTCACACCCCGACTTTCGACTAATGAAACTAACTCAACTACTAGATTTTCGACTTTCTCTCTCACCCTCTATGCCGCCTCTATGTGGCCCTGCTAGCCCAGCATCAACCTTTGCGTGAGAGATGATGGATCACTCTCTGCCCCTCTTTGCTGATGATTCTCTGGCTGAGAGAATATTTGTCTCTTTGGAAGCTATCACTGCCCACAACTGCAAGAGATCTCCTCAATCGAATTTTCCTCCTAAGAACTTCTCACTTCAAAAAATCAATTTCTTGATCTCTCTTGGCGTATTTTCCAAATGACCCTCAAGTCCCTTCTTATATCTTCATTTTGGACAACCAATGGCCTAGATTAACTCCTAATCAAAGGCTCAGATCATTTTGACTTAATCTCCATCTTTTTCTAGAAGATTCACCCACATTAGATTAATACCCATTAATATTTTATTTTTCCTAAGTTTAGACTTAGGAACCCCATTAAAAATATTAATTATTTTAATAAAATCATCTCCTAGTGGAATTTCCCAAAACAATTTATGGGTTCTTTGGAATGCGTGTGCCCAAGCCTCCCTACAAAATTTGGGGCTTAGATCACATCTGATGCTACCCCAAATCAACACTCGCTCTTAGCGAGGAATGTGCTCTAGCAATATACTACTGCTACATACTACTCTGACTCTGAAGCATCATCCTTTACGCTACTGATGTCTAATATACTTTCCACTAACTATTGCGTTTCTACTTCAATTGTACTGTTACCTTTTACACTGCCACTACCAAACCTACATATGTACTACAATTCCTAAAATGATGCATCTGCTATGCTGCTAGCACTGCCACTGCTAACGTAACATCTGTATTACAACTTAGTTGTTGAGAGAAGCAACTAAAAACACCAAAAACTGGACAAGTACCCAATGGACACACCTTGGTGCAGAAAGCCTGATTGCTTCTAGTCCCACGTTGTCTTCTAAAACCACTGCATTGTTGAAACTTTTTACTGTGCCTCCACCCACTACTACCTCTCTAGTATGTGTTGCTCAAGTTATAGCACTGCTAACTACTTCATTTGTTGCTCCAACACTCCATGGAACCAACTAAAAACTCCTCCATCCCACTACTACTGACCATGGGTTCCCGTAGCAAGGTGATGATCCAAGACGTGGGCTCCTCAAGGATCCTACCCATTTGTAGCTCTTTCGAACTACAACTCCAAATCAGCCCACCTCCCTCCTGGAGGTATCTTGTCTGTCATGGCGAACTCCTCCTGTTCAATCTTCACAGCTACAACCTTAAGATCGTGCTTCTCATCCTTTTCCTTTTTCTTCGAAGGACATTGGGATGCATAGTGGCCCATCTCACCACATCTAAAGCACTTCACCTTGGAGACGTCCTTCTTTCATCTCTGTTGCCCCTGCTGTCCCTTCGATGCAAGGGCTGCATTCTCCTCCTCCTCCTTGGGCTTCAACCCACTGCTACTGCTACTTCCATCAAGTTTGACCTTGGTCAAGTCTCTCCTCAACTCCTCTTATTTTAGAGCTACCCACATCTCATCCCAATTAGGTAATGTTGCTCTGCCCAAGATACTCTGGACAAAGACTTGCCACTCATTTGTGACAGAATTTAGGGCCAGTCTTACTAACTCTAAATCCTAAGGTGTATGCCCCATAGCCAAAAAATCATCATGAGTCTCCTTCAGATTTGTGAGGAATGGATCCACGTGTTCTCCCTTCTACATCTGAGTAGATCTCATCTTCTGATCCAAGTACATCTTCTGTTGCTCGGAAGATCCATGATACAAAGTGGCCAAATTATCCCACATCTCCTTAGAAATCTCTCTGATTGCAACATGGCACACCGCATGATCCTTGAATCCATTTAGGATCATCCTCTTGGCCTTTGCCATCTTAGCCTTTACTTTTTCAGCGGATCTGCATCCACGTGTATAACTACCACACTATCGACGTACGTCTTGAGGGCATGCTCATCTAGAAGGAAAGTTATTCTAGCCTTCCAGATGACGTAGTTGGATGCTCCATCTAACCTGTCATGATCCCTCAAGCCACTGGTTTCCATCTCCACCAAAAAATGTCAAACAAATCCCTCTTTCTCCCTACTGTGTAGCTTCTAGGTTGGCTTATGTACTCCTTGATGGATATGGTAATTCTGCTGCTCCTCTGCTACCCAAAAAAATGAAAAATATTGATTTTCTCAACAAGAAATCACCGAGGAAGTATTCCCTCACTATGTGATCTGCTTCCTTCTTCTGATGACTTTTCTACCCAACACTCATCTTGCAGAAAATTGTATCCCTCTAGATTTGTGCTAAGGCTTTGTGTGGCTCCCTCTGCCTCGACAAATTCTTGACCTGACAGTCTTACCTCTCTATCGACTCACTCAGAGAGAGACAACCTAAAAAATATAGCCCTTTTTGCTAGAACTGCGTAATCCCTCAGGGGATTCAAACTACTGCTTGCTGCAACAAGTTGGCCCTTTCTTTAGTGCTAGATCTGCTCTTCCTATTTCACATAAAACACTCTGATACCATGTTAAAAATCCTAGATCTAACAATCTCAGGAATCCTACTACAACTAGCTAAATCTACTTCTCCTAGATTGTAAATTACATTAGAAACTTATTTTATATTTCTTCTTGAAATATCGAAGAAAATTACTGAAGCAACCTACACCAAATTAAATATGATTCTGAAACATAGAAAATGAGAAAGGAAATACAAATACATAGGACACCGTTATTTTTGGACAAATGTCCCTGAAAAAACCCAATGCGGGAAAACTGGTGCAGCAAATCTGAGGGTTTATTATTATTAAGTAGTAGCAAATTCTGAATAAAACTATGAATACCTCACAAGTTTATTCAATTATAGAGAGAAATATTGACATAATCTTTGTGAGATTACCTCACACAATCACTGAGAAAAAGTCTTGGCTGATCGGGTCACTAGATGAGGTGCCCCTGGTAGGCCTGTAACTCTTTTGTGCTGCCTCTACACTGTCCCAGTGTCAAATATCTTAGGCACTGCATCACCCAGTTGGGGAATCGATCTGCATCCCAGATTTATTGTTCTCAACCTCCTAGTCTCACACCCCAACTTCCGGCTGCTGAAACTGACTCAACTGCTAGATTTCCGACTTTCTCTCTCACCCTCTGCGTGGTCCTCTTGGCCCTATGTGAGAGATGTTGGATCACTCTTTGCTGATGATTCTCTAGCTAAGAAAACATCTCTCTCTCTAGAAGCTATCCCTACCCCTCAACTGTAAGAGATCTCCTCAATCGAATTTTCCTCCTGAGAAATTCTCACTTCAGAAAATCGATTTTTTGATCTCTCTTGGTGTATTTTCCAAATGACCCTCAAGCCCCTTCTTATATCTTCCTGTTGAACAACCAACGGCCTAGATTAACTCTTATCAAAGGCTCAAATCATTTTGAATTGATATTTTCCTTTTTCTAGAAGATTCATCCACAATTAAATTAATACCCATTAATATTTTAATTTTCCTAACTTTAGACTTAGGAACCCCATTAAAAATATTAATTATTTTAACAAAATCATCTATGGGTGGAATTTTCCAAAATGGTTTATGGGTTATTTGGAATGCATGTGCCCAAGCCTCCCTGCAAAATTTGAGGCTTATAGCACATCCGATGCTATACCAAAGCAACAACAAGTATTGTTGCAACAACCTAACAGGGCATTAGAGCTTCTCGGTGACTTTCAGATGAAGTTTAGAGATTTAGATCATATATTAATTCATGAACTATAACTCACATGTTTACCATATGTTTGATGAAATGCTTATCATGTTCTAGGTAATCTAGGTCAATTTCTTACTTCAAGTTTGAATTTTTTGCATTGTTGTCATGTAAATTATGATTCTGGAAAGTTACAAGAAGTTTTGGGCAATGGTCTGGAGACTAGCATCAAAAAGAGGCTTAGATATCGGGACCACAGGCAATGAACTAGGGAAGTTAAGCCATAACTACATGGAAGCATGCCTATGTGTGTGGTTGAAGACCTATAACCACACTATTGCCTTGTTGTGCGTGTGATTGAGGTGTTAGGTTAGGGAAATAGGGGTCCAAATTAGGGATTAACCACCTGGTGTGCTTTGTAGCTTTCTAAATGGTCTGTGGTCTTTGAGGGATGTCAATAAATTTGTTGATTTTTCAACCCCACTTCCATAAATGGATCTTAGAGGTTAGGTCATGTCATAGTAGCACCCAACTTCACATTTACCCATAGGAGCTTGTAAAATTGGATAAATGTGGGGAGGGGTGGGTTACATATTGGTATTAGAGATTCTAGGTTCAAAGACTTGGACTGGATGGGTGGGATGTGATTGTTATGCATGCATGTCAGTCGTATGTATGCATTACAATGACTATAGTTGTCATCTATATATTCGGTGTTTCATTTTGTGACATCATGCATGATGATTGGTATGATGTTGATAGGTATATATGTTGGTGTCATTATGAGTAAATATGTGTATTTCGTGCTAATATGGACTTATTTGTGTAGATAAGATAGCCTCCCCTAGACTTCACTAAGGTATATTTGATTATGTTTAAATTCAGTTTATCTGACATGGTATGTTTGACAGAAGAAGGTCAGAGATGATGAGTGAAATGGTGGATTACATTTCACATGACTAACCTTATATATAAATTGAGTAGAAAGGAGATGAGTACTCTCTTGGTATAGAAAATACCCTGAGAAGGTTGAAGGCAGAAATTAGAAGTTGTAAGACAAATAATGACAGGATAATTTAGTCAAAGGAAAGACTTTCCAGAGCTCAGGAAAAGAAAGCCGAGGTCAATGTAGTTATCCTTCAAAGCTTATTGAACTTGTAGAGACAGGGACAATCAAGGATCAGTTATAGAAAAGAGGAAAGGACTAATGGGGCATATGGTAGCAGGTCTTGATCAGGGCACATGTTGGGTAGAGATGGCAAGATCATAGGTGGCAAATGGATGGATACACCTGACATGAGAGGTAGTGGTTATGGGTTATATTCTAGTTCTAGTTCAGAATGATATCATTGTCATATTCGCCATCATCGTTATAGGAGGAGTGAGAGGGGGTACTTTCTGAATGAGTTCAAGTAATCCAAGCCTCCTACATTTGATGGAGAGCTGAAGAAACCAAAAGATGCATAAGCATTTCTACTTGGGATGAAAAAGTTATTTGAGCAGAATTATTATGCAGAGAACATGAAAGCCAAGATAATTATTTTTAGTCTCAAAGTAAACAAAAATCTGGTGGGAAGACATGAAGTGTGTAAGATGCACCAAGATAGAAGGGTTGAGTTGGCATGAGCTCAAAAGACTCTTTAGGAAGAATTACTTGTTTGAGAGATATTATGATGGAAAGGCTGAGGAATTATATGAGCTGAAGATGGGATCTATGACATAGGAAGAGTACACAACTAAATTTATGGGGTTATTGAGGTATGTGCCTTACCTCAAGGATGAGAAGACAAAGGTCCAAAGGTTCATCAATGGATTGTCTTTAGCATTAAAGGACCAGATTGAGTATAATGAGCCTTGATCATTGGAGGAAGTCATATGGGAATTTGAAGCATTGTTATGAGTAGTCAAAGCACAAGTATGAGCCTAATCGTGATTAGAAAGGGAATGAGAAGGCTAAAGGAAAATAATCTTCGAAGCAGGAAAGACCCCAGGATGTAGGTGAGAAAGAAAATATGGCTCCTTACAAGAAATTTAGTGAAACTGAGAAGGGACATGGACCTCAACCTGGAGAGAAACAGAATAAAGGTAATGGCAAAGAACCATTGCAGTGTTGGATTTGTGGCAAGGATCATCACAAGAAGGATTGTCCATTGTATCAGTGTGGTAGAACTTAAATATACGTTTCTAAGGAGGCACAGACATTTGGGGATGTGGGTCAGAGCATTCCTCGAATTTTTGCAGCATTTGGTAACAAGCAGGAGAATCAACAAGCATCCATTATTGAGATGGAAGGTAAGCTATGTGATAAAGTTGTTTCCATTTTGCTTGATACTCAATCTAATTATAGTTATGATAGTCCTTACTTGGTGGATAAGTGTGGCTTGAATAAATAATTGCATGAAGAGCCTAAGTTGGTGTAGTTGACTACAGGGACCATTGGGTGAGAGTTTGTGCATTTTAGATGAATGGTATGCCTACATTAGTAAGAATGGTTTCAATTATGCAAGCAAAGCACATTTGTAGAAAAGGGCATGTATTGTTTTCAATTCATATTTCCAGTGACAAGTGGAAGGATGTTGGGGATGATGAATTCTTGAAGAGGTATTATGTTTTGTAGTAGTTTGAGGATGTGTTTGTGGCAAATATTTTAGAGTTACTGCCTCATAGGGAAGTGAATTTCTCTATTGAGTTAATATCAAGAGCAATACAAACATCAAAGGAACCTTACAAGAAGAGAACTCCAGAGTTAGTGGAATTGAAGTTGCAACTTAAGGAAATGTTTGATAACCAAGTGTATCACCTTGGGGTGCACAAATGTTGTTTGTGAAGAAGAAGGATGGTACTCTTAGGTTGTGCATTGATTACAAGTAGTTAAACAAGGTGACTATAAAAAACATGTATCCTTTCCCATAGATTGATGACTTATTTGATTAGTTGAAGGGAGCATCAATGCCCTCAAAGATTGACTTGAGATCATGATATCATCATGTGTGCATCAAAGAAGAATATATTTACAATATTGAATTTCATACCAGGTATGGACATTATGAATTTGTGGCGGTTCCTTTTGGTCTTACTAGTACTCCAACTACTTTCATGTGCTTGATGAATAGTGTGTTGCATCCTTAACTAAACAAATTCGTGATAATGTTTATTGATGATATATTGATATATTCTAAGAAAGAGGAAGAACATGTAGATAACTTGGAAGCAATGCTGATATTGTTGAGAGAGCATCTATTGTATACCAAGCCTAGCAAGTTTAGTTTCTTTCAGACTGAAGTTCATTACTTGGGGTATGTTGTTTCCAAGGAAGAGATAGAAGTGGACCAGAAAAAAAATTAGAACCATCATGGAATGGCTAACTCCTAGGAATGTGGATGAGGTCAGACCATTCACAGTATAAGCAAGTGATTACAGAAGGTTCATCAGGAACTTCTCATAGATTGCATATCCTATTACATCATTGCAGCAAAAAAGGAAGAAGTTTGACTGGATAGAGGAGTCTGCAACTAGTTTTGAGAAGTTGAAGAATTTTCTTACAAATGCTCCATCCTTTGAAGATTGCAGTTCCATATAAAGAGTTTGTGGTATGTACAAATTCTTGCAAGAGAGGACTTGGTAGAGTCCTTATGCAGGAAGGACAGGTGGTATGCTATGAGTCAAGGAAGTTGAATGAGCATGAAAAAAATATGTGACTCACGATCTTGAGTTGGGTTATCATCCATGCCTTGAAGATGTGGATGCATTATCTTCTTAGTAAGAGGTTCATCTTGATGAGTGAAAATTGTGGAATGAGGTACTTGTTTGGCCAACCCAATCTAAGTGCTAGAAAAGCTTGATGGTTGGATACTCTCAGTGAGTTTGATTTTGAGATAAGATACATAAAGGGCAAGGAGAATAGGGTTGTAGATGCTCTTTGTAGAAGAGTGCAAATAAATCACATTGCAATAGTGAGTTCCAATGGGACATACTTGTAGGCGTGGATCTTGCAAGCATGCAAACATGATGACAAGTATCAACAGTTGAGGCACTGGTTGCAACAACAGGGTGAAGGTGTTAGGGATGAGGAGTATCATCTGACAACAAATGGCTTGGTCAGATTCAAGAACAAGATTTATATGTCGGATGAAAGTGAGCTCAAGAAGCTTATATTGAGGGAGTTTCATGCCAAGTTGTATTCATCACCCTATATATCAAAAGACATTGAAAACAACTAAGAAGTTCTATCATTGGCTAAATTTGAAGAAAGAGGTGGCTGAGCTTGTTGCGAGATGTTTGGACTACCAAAAGATAAAAGCATAGTGTAAGAATCCAAGTCATTTACTACAGCCGATTACAATTCCATAATGAAAATGGGAGGCCATTTCCTTGGATTTAATTACAAGTTTTTCGAGGACATCGAAGCAACATGATTCCATAAAGGTTGTGGTTGATAGGTTAAGTAAAGTAGCTCACTTCATTGTAGTTAAGTATACTGATTCAACTAGTGAGATAACTCAGATCTTCACCAGGGAGATAGTGAGATTGCATGGTGTTCCCAAGAATATCATATCAGATAGAGATGCTAATTCCACTTCCAGGTTTTAGAAGGAGTTGGTTGCAAGCTTAGGGACAAATTTAACCTTCAGTATAACTTATCATCTGTAGACAGATGGATAGACAGAGAAGGTTAACATGATCCTTTAGGATATGTTGAGGATGTATGTCATGCATCAACATAGGAAGTGAGAAGAGTATCTTCCACTGGTAGAGTTTGCATATAACAATGGGCATCAAGAATCCTTGAGAATGAGACTGTTTGAGGTTTTCTATGGGTGGATTTGTAATACCCCTATCAACTAGAGTGATCCAGTGAACAAGGTGTTGATTGGAACAGATATGTTGGATGATATGGAACAAAAAATGCAGGTTATTAAGAGGAATTGGAAGGCAACACAGGACAAAGAAAAGAGATATGAAGATCAAAATAGGGCATTTAGGGAGTTTCAGGTTGGGGAGCATGTGTACTTGTGCATCAAGCCCAAGAGGGGCTCTTTGAGGATTGGATCATGTGCCAAACTAACACCTTGGTATTGTGGGCCTTTTGAGATCCTGAGGATTGAACCATTGGCCTACAGGCTTGTACTGCAGCCAACAGTGAAATTCCATGATGTTTTCCATGTTTCATTACTTAAGATATATGTGCAGGATGTTGATAATCTAATTGATTGGTTTGTATTGCAGGTGGAACCAGAGGGAGAATTACATCCAAAAACTCAGTGCATATTGAAGTGGAAAAAACTCATGCTCTAGAACTAAGAAATTGAGCAATTTAAAGTGTAGTGGAAGCACTTTAGGCCAGATGAAGCTACATGGGAGATGGATGATCAAATGTAGACTTTGTATCCTTCATTATTTGTTGGGTCAAGAAAGTGAGTTTTTGGTATATGTATGTATATATGTCTATGGATGTAGATACCATAATGAGTTGTGTTATAAAGCCCCAATAAGCAGTATGATTGTCATGTCTCCAATAATTTTTCACTGTAAATATTGCATCGAGCTATGTTATAAAGCTCCATAGGCAGTATGTTTTGTTTTCAATGATTTGCTGGTCATAGGTGTCATTGAACACCGAGGATAGTGTTCCCCTAAGGGGGAAGGGTTTGTAATAGTCTCGAGTTAAAGTTTCATGTAATAAAGGATAATAAAGTAAAAATAAGACCAAGGTCATGAGACACGTATTCCAAGATGAATGTTGGGTAAGCACTATAGTGGGTATCACTTTTGGTTTATTAATGGCAATGAAAATTGGCAAAGGCATTAGCAAAGGAAAAGAGATAATAATTGGAATTTATTTATGAGAAATAAGGAAAATAGGAGAAAAGGAAGGTGGAGATACACATATTTGCATGCTAAGGAAATTAGAAGGGAAATTAAGGAAAATGAAGAAAATAGAGACATCAATAATAAAAAGGCATAAGAGAATTAGTTCATAGCTTTTGCTGGTTCGGATTTTGTCAATTTAGTTTGAGAATAGTGTTATATAGAGAGAGCACCAAGAGGAGAAATAAAGCAAGCAAGAAAAGGAAGGAAAATGAAAAGCAAAGGAAAGCAAAGAGAAGGTTAGAACAACAACTTTAGTAGGAGGATTTTGCAGGTAACAAGTTGCATGTGTGATTTCCTAGGTGCAGTGTGAATGCATGGTTCATGCATTTGTTTATTTGGTTCATTTGCTATCATTGGCATTGGTTTTTACTGGTTTGACAATGATTCAAGCCTTTCCTTTCCATTTCCTGGATAGCGACAGGGTGATGGGATTCATTTTCGATTGGGATTTGGATTGCCAAAAGGTTTTGGAAATAGGTGAGGTGGTCTCAGGTAAATTCCCAAGGGTTGGGGGTGGAGATGGTTTTCTCCGGGAAGCCCTCAACAAGTGGGTGGAGATAGGAAAATTCCTCAAGGTACGGAGAAGAAATTCTTAGGCATCTAAGCTTGGTTTGGTTTTGTGATCTTGAGACCGGTTTATGTGAGATCATGGTAGGTTGAGGGTGGAGGTGGTTTAACCTTTGGAGTCCTTGGTTGGTTATGTCTTTGTTTTTCCCATGAAATCCCACATTCATGCTTGGAATATGGCACGGGGGTGATTGGTTGAAAGAAAGGTTTTGTTTAGCTCAATCTATGGTCATGTCATATGTGGAAGTCCCTAACTTGGTTGGATTTTGCATATGTTAATAAGAGCTATTTTATTATTGTGATTTATTTTCACTTGTACTTGTTATTATGTTGATTTTATGGCAGACTTGTCATGGTTAATATTATGGTTATATGTTGGTTATAAGAAAGGTTCTATGATCTACTCTAGCTATGGATCTTATTCATGATTTGATAAGTATTTGAATGTATGATGAATGCATGGGCTAAAAAGTGTTGTTGCAGCTACTTGAGAGGGAATTTTACCTTCTCGATGATTTTCCAATGAAGTTCAACGATTTAAGATCAGATATGGATTCATGACCTTTAACTCACATGTTTACCATATGTTTGACGAAATGTCTATCATGTTCTAGGCAGTCTAGGTCAAGTTCTTGCTTCAAGTATGAATGTTTGGCATTATTGTCATGTAAATTATGATTTTGAAAAGTTACAGGAAGTTCTAGGTAGTGGTCTGGAGTGGCTCAGATCTTAGGATCGCTAGTGTTGAACTGGGGAAATTAGGCCATAACCGCATGGAAGCAAGATTATGCATGCCGTTGGAGTAGTAAAACCACACTCTTTCCTTGTTGTGCATGCAATTGGGGCGTTAATTCAGGGGAAAAGGGGTCCAGCTAAGGGTTTGACCATCTAGGGTGGTTTTCAACCTTCTAAGTGGTTTATGGTCTCTGAGGGATGTCAATAAAGTTGTTGGTTTGTTGACCCCACTTCCATAACTAGATCTTGGATGTCATATTAGCACCCAACTTCACATTTACCCTAGGGAGCTTGTAAAAGAGAGTAAATGTGGGGAGGGTCAGGTTACATGGTTTATTTTTATTCATCCTACATGCTATCAATGAGTTAAACTAGGTATGCATCACACAAACGTGCCTCCAATATTCCAATTCTTGCTTTAGGGTTTCATCCCACAAACCTTGGGATTTTCTCATCCAAGACTTTAATACAAGTTGTAACCTCCAAGTGTTCTCTAGGTTTTACAAACCCTAAGTCTTCCAACTCTTGTACCACACAATCATAAAGACTCCAAGAAGAATACATCAATATTAAAATCACATACTTTAATACAAGTGTTATGATATGCTCTCTTCTCTCTTTATATAGAAGTAGGTGAGGGGGGCTTTCTCCTCAGCTCCCTTTAGCTCAAGAGTAACTTCTAAAGTTTTGTAGCATTGTCTTCCATTTTGAGACTTGTCAGTAATTGACAAGAAATCAAAATCTAGTGAAGTTGCTAAACACCTATCTATTAGGATGACTTTAATGGTTTCTCTTTGAGCAAATCTCTGATACCATGTTGAATTTTCTTAGGAGGTGCTTTCTAGAATACAATTTTCTGCTACATAATTACTTTCAAATGATTTCCAAAAATAGTATTCTTACTGATATCATTGAGAATTTACACTTCAAAAATTTTGAATAGTAAATGCAACAGAAACAATAAAGATCAGAGAAAGACGACCATGCACAATAAAGACAACAAATTTACCCTAGGAAACCAAACCTTGGGAGAAAACCTAGGAACTTTTCTTCTAGGATAGTTTTTTCTTCAGCAAGGTTTACAAATCCAATTTATCTAGAAATATGTGCTAATATCCAAGCCAAAATACCAGTCAAACCTAGTCAAAATCAACAATAATGTAGTCTTGGTCAAAACTAGTCAAATCAATCAACTCTAGTCAAACTTCAGTCTGATCAAATTCTTGTATGGGGCCAACTCAGCCTTGCAATAAGACTGCAATCAACTATGGCCAGATCTCATGATCAAACTTTGGTCAAATGTGCCCTTGCTTAGTAGTTAACTGCGGGCATATCTTGTGGTCTAGTATGGGCTTGTTTTGTGGTCAACTACAGTGAGATCCTGTGGTCAATTGTGACCTTGTTTAGTAGTCAAATACCTAGTCAAATGACTCGATCAAACAACAAATAAACTCAGTCAAACTTGAGTTAACTTGTCCTCCTATTACACATGCGACTACCTCTAAGAGAGATAAGAGATGATGTGGTGATGATCAAAATGAAATTTCGCGTGATGTATATATACTAGTCGAATGGTGGTGAATTATCCAAAGGGACACATCCTTTCATGGTTGGGCCAACTTGCTGCCCCAAAAAATAAATTAAGTTTTGATTTTTCTTCAAGACAACTTAGACATGCAAGAATACCTCTTGATGCTACAAAAATCAACAAGAAAAAGGGAAACTCGACTTGAGCCTTCGTAAGCAGGTTTTCCTCCTCATCCAATAAGATAGGGTGTTGGTGATCTACCCACTATGGTTACTCCCTTTTACTACCTCATAGAATTAATAATATAATAATAATATCCATTTTTAAGGTCACAGCCAAGCCAGACACCAAATTGGTGTGTGAGACCCCCTTGTTTGTGGGACAAGGGACCCACCTCCGCGCAGCGATTTGACTGCTAAGTCTACGAAGGCATACATA
>APFE031114439.1:0-16189 GCA_000404065.3 Pinus taeda
TTCTAAGAGGTGGGCCCTCTTATTTGATTCTAGCTTAAGGAAGTTTTCCATAGATTGTTTGTTTGTCACTAGACTCACTCTCTCGGGCTAGAGGAATTGTTTGTGTCCACACTCAGGATTTACCTACACCACAGTGTGATGGGATTCATTCTTCGTTAATCTTTGGATTGCCAAAACATTTTGGATTTGGATGATGTGCTCTTCAAAAATCCCAAAGGGTTGGGGGTGGAGATGGTTTTCTTCATGAAGCACTCAACAGGTGGGTGGAAACAAGAAAATTCCTCAAGGAATGGTGAAGTAATTTTGAGGCATCTAAGCTTGGTTTGGTTTTATGGTCTCGGGACTAGTTTAGGTGATATCATGGTAATGTGAGGGTGGAGGTGGTTTAACCTCTAGATTCCCTTGTTTGTTTATGCATTGGTTTATCCCATGAGATCCTAGATTCATGCTTAGAATATAGCACAAGGGTGATTGTTTAAAAGAAAGATTTGGTTCAACACAATGTGTGGTCAGGTGGTAAGTGGAAGTCCCTGATTTGGTTGGATTTTGCATATGTTAGTAAAAGTTAATTTACTCTTGTATTTTATGAGTAAATTTACTTCTTACGATGTGGATTTGATGGTTATTCTATTAATATTATTATTCTAGTTATATTTTAGTTATAAGCATGGTTTTATGACAAATTCTAGTTATGGTTCTTATAATGTTTTGATTAGTAAACGAATAGTTATTAAATTCTTGACCTAATAGATGTTATTGCATCTATTTTCAGAGGGTATTAAACATTCTTGATGATTCTCAAATAAGTATCAGACTCCTATGTTCCGATATGCATTCATGACCTATAGATTTCATGCTCACTATGTGTTTGACGGAATGACTTTCATGGCTAGGTCTAGTTAGGTCAAGTTATTAGCTATGTTTTGTATTAATGGATTTTTCTTAGTGTCATTCATTGTTCTAGAAAGTTTTATCAAGTCCTGAGCAGAGTTTTGGATACTAGCCCTGAAAAAGTGGCTTAGATTATGGGGTTGCATGCTCAAAACTGGGAAATCTAGACTATAGTCATTAGGAGGAAGGGTTATCCACATGACTAGAGGGTTACAACCATTGGCTTTCCTTGTTATGCAAGTGAATGGGAGTCTAGATCACTCAAAAAGCAAGTTAGCTCAGGGTTTGGTCACCTAGAATGGTTGTTTGGCTAGTGGGGGTCCTATAGCTCCTAAGGAAGGTCAGTAAAGTTTTTGTTTGTTGATTCCACTTCCTTAATTGTAATTAGGAGGTTGAGTCATGTCATAGTAGTCCTAAACTCATGTTTACTTTGGCAGGCCAATAAAAGTGGGTAAATGTTGGAAGGGTGATTACATATTTCAATATAGATGTTTGTAAGGATGTTGTGTTAGATATATAGAGAATCTCTTGTAAACAATTTTATAAATGTTTAGAAAAGTTTTTGTGGAAAGTTTATCCTGTTTTAATTACAAGTATTTATTTGGTTTCAAGTAATTCATGAATTTTTCAATGATAATAAATATAGAGATTTGTATGCTAGCACCATGGATATAAATAAAGATAAGCACATTAGAAAATATATTATAATTTGGATGGTCATATAAGAGAAAATAATATAAAAGTGAAAATTTTGAAAATTAGTTATTTTAATTATAATTTGGATAATAAGTTCTCATATCCTCTCTAAATTTTCTTAATATTTGTTCTTATTCCTTTCATGAACATTACTTTTAATAAAGTAATGTTAGGATTTTTAATCTAATCAACAAATCAAAATTTTAGAATAAAAACTAAAAATGAAGAAAATTTCCCAAACAATATATATTTTTCCTCATTAAATTTTCGTTCGAAATGAAAGAATCGATATTCATCACATTACTAATATATTAAATGTAGATCAATTCAATTTCTTAATTTATAATCCAAATCTAATATATACTCAATACAACAAAAATTTCTCACATTTATTAATGGTAAAGAGTATGTGCTTTCTCCTAAAAGGGCATAGGTTCAAAACCAAAAGGGGATAGAGTATGTATGCATTCATAGACTTAGCAGTCAAATTGTTGCAAAGAAATGAGTCCCTTGTCCCAGAAATAAAAAAATCTATACACCAATTTAAAGTATAGCTTGACTGTAACCTTAAAATTAAATAATAATAATAATAAAATATTACCATACAATCAAAACCATAATACTTATAAAAAAAATATTAATTAAAATAATAAATAATAAAAAAAATATATACCCAGAAAGACAACAATTATTTCGGAAAACCTTCGTAAAACCAAAACCAGAGTATAAAAACTATCTTACTAATCAATAATATGATATTACCATCATTCCCCACCAATATTTATAAGTATATTCGTCTAGCAAAAAAATATCATTCATACCAATTACAGTTACATTTTTAAAATCAAAACCCTTGAATAATGTTTTTTGATTTAATATTAATTATCTTATTTATTTTTAATTTTATAATATGTTTTGATTGTTAAAATATATGGTTTTTTTTATCTTATTAATTGAGTAGAACCTTAATCTTTCAATAATGATGATATTACCATCTTCCACCACATATTTATAATATTTCCTCTAAAAAAATCATTATATTTCAAGTTACATTTTCTAAATCAAAACCCTGGAATTATGTTTGTTTGATTTAATATTGAAATTATTTATTAAATTTATTGTTTATAATTATTTGTTATAAAAATAATACCTGGCTTTTTTATTCTATGATTTATTGAGTAGAACCTTAATCTTTCAATGAAATTCTGTGGAACTAGTTTTGTTGACCATAACATAAATTATACTCCCGATAAAATTTAATGATATATAATTCTTATAATTAACTTTATAATGAATTATTTCGGGAAAAAATTATACTCTACAAATCATAAAAATCATAAAAATAAATAGAGTAATAATCCATTTTAATTACTCAATGAATAAAAGTAAGATAAAAAGAAATATTTCTACCCATACAATTCATCGAATACAATACAAAATAAAATAAAAATATTTGTAATGGGATGGCATGTTGGCACCATAACACAACGTGTATTAAATGTAGCTTTTTCCCTATTATTATAGGGAAATTATATGTTAAATATATTCACATGTTTATTATGTCTAACAGTTTAATATAAATATTATTTTCATATCTCAACATTGGGTATAAAATAGATGGATTGGCTAGTGTGATCATAGAGTCACAATTGTTTTTGTTTTAGTACTCTTTATTAATGTGAAGAATTATAATAATGAAAATCAATACATTTCCTAAATTATTGTTAGGTATATTAATGTATTACTAGTGGATAACATATCGATGTGAGTAGATTACTATTGGAATTGTTTATTTTTTTAATAATTTTAAATTTTGGTAAGAGATTAATTTACAATTTTGAAATTTCAAAGGATACCAATATTTTTAAATAGTACATTCTATGCTTTTTTAATCTTTATTCCCTTTATAAATTTGGTTGTATCTTCTTCTCTGTAATATTTGATGTTATTAATTAATCTGGTTTTTGGTAAATTTAGTTCGTATTTTCCATGGTGTATTTGATGTTACTACATTAGTTGGCTTTGTAAATTCCCATCGCATGGAACGATAGGATAGATTTTTATTCTTTATTATTATTAAAAAAAAATTAAAAAACGATAATAGTTTAAAAAACCATGAGAAAGGAATTTACATACTTAGTATATATACTAACAGTATATATATAACTATAAATATATATATATATTTAAATATGTAATAAAATATAAAAGGGAATAATTGTATATTTAATTATAATTGTAAATATAAAATTTTTACAAAAATATGTAAATAACATATGAAAGAAATATTATATATGTAATTTAAATGGTTCCAGAATTTTACATATTTACAATTAAAAATATTACCTTATGAATCATAATTAGGAAAGAGTATGAAACATAAGTAAATTAAAACACTAAGCCAATTTTTAGATTTTAATCGTACAAACATATTTTATATTTTATTTTCTAAAGTAAATTTTTATTATACTTATAAATATTTTAAATTTAAATGTGTAGTTAAGGTTTAAATTGGTTTGTACTAGTTTTTGGTTATAAGAATGGTTTATAATTAATATTTGTTAATCAAGAATGGTTTATAATTAAGATTTGTTAATCAATGACATGTAGGAATATCTTGTTTCATTATAAATATAATTTTGTAACAGTTCAGATTCCAAGTTTTAAAAGAATTACGATCTCATTCCACCACTCAATAATATACTTTCATATTTTAAAAATAATGTTATATTAGTGACAATCAACATATTTTTAATATAAATATGTATTATCAAAAATAATTTGTCATTTAGCGAAATTATCTTAAACTTTAATAATGGATGGACATAATTATGAGTAATATTAATTTTTATATACAAAAATAATAATCAATATATTTATTTATGCGTGGAAAACTAATATGCTTAATTAATTTAAAAGGATACTTAATGCTTATCACTTTAATCATAATTAAGAGAATAAGTTTTAGTGGACATTGCGATTCCCAATTGTGTGAGTTCCTATGACAATAAAACACTATGATGTCAAGACATTGAAATAAAAGTGGATCTTTTGATGTGCATTTCACCTCTAAGCTAGAGGAATTCCTATGCGGATGCCACTACCATGTCTAGGCATTGAAATTTCAAGTGAATCTTTTGAGATCTTTATAACTATAGATCATGGTAACTATTCTAAAGAATAGATGTAATCCCTTAAAAAAGCGGAAGTTATTTGATGTAATTATGGAAATAATTAGTTTCAATATCTAACTAGTTTAGATAAGTTGCATACATCATGGAAGTTCTTATCCTTAATAAAAACCACAAGCACATGTTATTAGCTCATGTTTACCTTTTTTCGACATGTTAGTGGAAAATTTTCATATTATGAGACAATTCCTTCCTCCTGTAAAAATGTGAATCTTATATGATAAGTCCAAGTTAATGAAGCATTTAATTAACTACAAGTTTTTGACGGGGACTCCTTTCATGTTAAATGATTTTCCTATTTCTTTGATTTTATTATGACCATCAAGTGATATCATCGCTATGGGTTTACCACTTATCATGCATCATAGCTTAATTAGATACTACTTTCCTACCACTTGCTTGCCACTTGCTTACCACTTTCTTATCACATGTCTCACCACTTACCTAACAACCTTCTTTAACAACCTTCTTTCACCTTAGTCGAGTCACTTATTTTCCCATTTGTTTTCCACATGTCATGTCATGTCAATGCCCCCCTTTCATTCCTAAAGCAATTATTGCCAAAAAATTATCTTACTTTAAAAATATAACCTTATAAAATCATTTATTTGGAATATTATAATAGCATTTTAAAATGTTTCACCATTTTTAAAGCTTCACTTGAGAGTGGGGCCTTAGGGTTGAATTGTCTCATAACAAATTAATGATATTTTTTACTTCATAAATTTATTATTCTTAAATATAATAATTTCATATAATTTACTTACTAGTTATTTAATATAATTTACTTGTGGTCTTCATTATATAGAACATAATCATAAGAATGAAACGACGATACTACGTAATATTAAATATTTCCCATGTAAATGTGAACACATAATAATACCGTATAAAAAATGTGAAATGGTAGAAATTTATCGAGAGGCCTCATTAGGCCTTGATGGTATTTAAAACAGATGTGAATGCTAATGATTCCTATGGGGGATAACTATGTGGTTGAGAAACTATAATGTATCCCTATTATAGGATATGAATGTTTGAAGGTATTCTTGCACATATGCTTTAAAGGTATAATGATGGTGTTGATATCTCATGGTTTGGGCCCCATTTGTGACCCTTATAGCTAAACATTGGAATTGAAACCTTGTGTTTATATGATTGAGACAAGTGAGAATTTTCATTCAGGTGGGAATTATATGAGTTGCGGTTGTATTTTGACAGCTTGGAGAAAATGCCCAGTTAATGGTTGTGGATGAGAAGTTTTGGATTCCTTTATAGGTTGTGGAAGGCCTCAATGTCCTTAACTGTACATAAGAAAAGTAATTTTCATTTTATAAATTGGATTGGTAAAGAGGATGCATAATTATCAAAATAAGGAGGTTTATAAAAATCCCCAAATACAGTGCCTAGAGTTAGCCCTAAACACTAGTCCCATGGGAAAATTGTGGCTATGAATAATGCCTAGCATAGGGAGAAAGGGGATAAAAAAGGTGGAAGTCTTGTGGATGTCAAATGTCCCATATATACCTATATATAAATATTAGGGAATATATTATTTCTTTTATGTGTCAAGGTTAAGTGGATAATGGATGTTCCAAATATCCAAATATCTCGATATCTAGAAATTTGGAAAAATTATTATACATACCCTATAAACCATCTAGATGGTGAATGGTCCAGATTGATGGAACCCTATATGAAAAACATACCATGGTCTAACCCTAATGGAATGGTTATGTATATGGGATTAAGAACTCTTCAAAAAGCTAAATTTGAGTATAAAAAGAAACTAGATTTGGATGCCAAATAGCTAGAACATGTGGAAAATTATGTGAATACCAGTGTGATAAACCCTTGTTTGAGTATGAATTGAAGGGGTGGTGAAGTGGCATGTTGACATGGCAATATGGATAAGGCAATATGATGTGGCATGTTAATGTGGCACACTAACATGGAAAAATGGTAAAGGAGATAATGTGGTGGTTGATGTGGTTGTTGACCTAGCATATGATGTGGAGATTACGAGTTCGGGATCCATAACTTTAGGAAAATAGTATTTGGATATTTCCCCAAATGTTAATGGCTTTACTGTCTAGAAATATATATATATAAAAGTGTGGAATTGTAGCCACAATAACTTTGGGAAAATAGTATTTTAATATTTCCCTAGATGTCAGTGGCTTTATTATCTAGAAATATATATATCTAGAAGTGTGGAATTGTAGCCACAATAACAATAATGATGATGTGGAAACTAGAGTATGGTTGTTTTGATGTGGAGGGTCACATGGTCATGAAAATGGAATATGATGTCAAAATAAAGATGATGGATGTTCCATGTGTCTAGGAGTTTGAAATTTGGAAATATCTATTTTGAAATAAATTGGATTTTTGAAACCTTCCTAATGGAAAATGTTATGGATATCTAGGAATACATCCTTTATTTAATTGGAAAATTTTGGAAACATCCATATTATGGATGCTATGGATATGTGGAGGTTTGATCGATTAACTAAAGAGTGATCAGATATAAAATCTAGAAGAATTATAAATGGCTATATGATAAACAAATAAATCCATGGATCTGAATATGGCCTAGAAGACCACATTTCTAGCTTGTGGACTTAGCATAGTTGACATGTGGACACAAGACTATCACATGTTATCCATGTGCTAGAGGCCATGTCACTATGTAGTGGTGATGCATGGGTGTAGGTCAGTCTTGTATTAGTGATACCGTATATTGACATGACATAGAATAATGAACCATGTTCCATAAATATGTTTGCAAAGCTTAGAATGAAGTAAAATTTATATGCTTGAAAGTTATCAATGAGAAAAATAAAATGGTGATCTCATAAATGAGTTTTGATATAGTAAAAGAGGAAATTTCTTTGGATACCCCACCACCATAAAGTGACCTTGTGTGAAATTCGTTGATTTATTTTCCATGTAAAAACAAAAACATATAAGACCAAGTTCATGGGACACGTATTCCAAGATGAATGGTGGGAAATCACTATAGTGGGAATCACTTTCAATTTATTAATGGCTATGGAAATTGGCAAAGGCATTGGCAAAGGAAAAGTGGCAATAATTTCCATTTTATTTATGAAATAAAGGAAAATAGAAGAAAAGAAGGAGAAGAGACAAATTTTCATGCTAAGAAAAATAGAGGCCTCAATAATAAAAATGCTTCTAATGATTAGTTCATAGCTTTTGTTAGTGTACCTTTTGTTATTTTAATTTTGGGGCTCTCATTTCATTCTCTCATTCTCTCATTGTAACACCCCTCGGTTAAAAGTTCATGTAATAAAGTTAGTAAATGAAAAAATAAGACCAAGGTCATGGGACACTTATTCCAAGCTTAATGTTGGGAAAAACATCTTAGTGGGTGTTCATTTGGTTTATCATGGCTAAGGAAATTGGCAAAGGAAAAGAGGCATTAATTAGAATATTATTTATGAAAACAATGGAAAATAGGAGAAAAGGAGGGTGAAAGGTCACAGGTTGCATGTGCGGAGGAAATTGAAGGAAAAATAATGGAAATTAAAGAAAATAATGGCCTCAATGATAAAATTATTTTGAGGATCAATTCACAACATTTTTCAAGTTCATTTTTTGAGCTCTCTCTCTATTATCTCTATTATATATATTCTCTCATACTCTTGCACACCTAAAGCATTCTTGGAGCACTCTAGCATTAGAGAAAGGAAGGCAAGGGAAGGAAAATAAAGAAAGGGGAATAAAATATCAAGCATGGAAGAGTTGAATCAAGTGGATACAATGGGACTACTTTGTAGGTATTGAGTTGAATGTATGATTTCCTTGCTAGTTTTTGCATGCATGGTACATGCATGTTTGTGTTTGGTTCTCTTGTTGTCATTGGCATAGGATTTTCCAAGTGCTACAATGGTTTCAACTTTACCTTGACATTTCTTGATAGCCATAGTGTGATGGAGTTCTCTTTTTCATTGAGCTTGGATTGTTGGATGGTTTTGGAACTGGGTTAAGTGGTCCCAAGGAAATTCTCAAGGGCCTAGAAATCCCTTGATTGGTAATGGCAAGATACAAGGTAATGCCTGAGGGTGGAAATGGGAAAATTCCTCAAGGTATTGGTGAATAAAACTAGAGGCATCCATGATTTTTTAGGGCCTAGTGATCCTTTGACTGGTTTTGGAAGGATTGCGACAAACCCTGGTAGTGTATGTTTCTTTGTTTTGGCCTAGGAATCGCTTGAATGGTAATGGAGGGATTGTGGTAAAGCCTGGTTGCATAGGTTCTTTATTTGGGGCTAAAAATACCTTGAATGGTAATCGCGGGATATACAATCAAGCTTAAGGAAGCCTTGTTTTTTTCTTTGTGAGTCCCACATTCATGCTTGGAGTATGGCATGGGGGTGATTGGTTAAAACAAGTATTCGGTTCAGCCCAATCTATGGTCAAGTGGTACATTGAAGTCCCTGACTTGGTTGGATTTTGCAGAATTTAATAAGAGCCCTTTTCTTCTTGTATTTCATTAATATTTATACTTGTTATTATGTGGCTTTAATATTTATTCTATCATTGTTATTATTTTGGTTATATGCTAGTTATAAGCATGGTTTTATGACATAATTTAGTTATGGCTTTATTGTAGCTACTGCAGCCACCCTCCAATTTTTTTTCCATGCTTTAATTTTGGAGCCTCCCTTTTGTCTACAAGAGTCTATCATTCACTGTCGTCAAGTATCCATGCTATGTTAAAGACTTATCATTCCACGCAGTGCTTGTGATGTCTTGTTTTTATCACATTTTGACCTTTTTTAACACAAGCCATTTCTTACCTTAACCTTGCAACATTATCGGTCTTCTAGGACTGCGCAATCCTATGACTCTGGAAATTTCACCGAGCCTTGAGGATTTGAACTACACAATCCTGGAAGGTAGGCTAGCCTTGAGGATCTGAACTACACAATCCTCAAATGTAGGAAAACCTTGAGCTTAGAAACTATGAAAAAGTTTTCATTCCCCTCAAAAACTACACAATTCACTTAGGAAAGAAGTTGCACAAGCCCTTAATCCTGGGAATTTTGCAATCCCCTTTTGCAATGTGAAAAAAGTAGTTTCCTAAAAAATCAGAGTTGGAATCCCTAAAAAATAGGAGTTTTCCGATTAATGTTTGGTCAAGTCCACTAAGTTTCTAATTAGGAATTTAAGACAAGCGATGATTTTTCCTTGATTTTATGCATGTGAATCAGAAACTGTAACCCTCCTAAATCTATTTAATAGATGCTGTTAGAGCTCATTTTCACACTCCATCTTTGAGATCTATCCTTTGCAAGGATATCAAGGAACTTTTGGTCAAGTTTGTAGCGCTTTTTCGGGTGAGTTTCACATGTGTCACTTTTTCTATCTCTTTTGTCGTTTTAGCTTCTATAAGTGTTCTTTTTCCTATTTATTTTCAAATTATCTAAATTTTTAACTTTTATTAGCCTATACAAGTGTTGGTTTAGTCTGTCATTCATGTTTTCCAAGTGTCACATTGAGTTATTTTTTCCCACCAACAGTTGTCGATGTTGGGGTCACTTTGTGCATGTTCATTTTTCCATTTTGTATGCTTGTTTCTAGTAATTAGTTTCACTAATATAGCCTTCCCTTAGCTAGATCTACTTTCCTTTCTACCCCAACACTTAGATATGTCATGGTTTTCGCTCTTTCCTAAGCATACCTATGCAATTATAGCTAGCATTTTCCTTCCACAACTATGCATTTTTCATCTTCAAGAGGAAAGCCTCAAGCTTGACCTTTGAAACTATACAATGCATAGTCATTGGCTTGTCCAAATGTACATTGTGCAGTTACAAGCCTCAACCTTCATCCTTGGCCACTTAGACTGTGTAATGTGTAGTTCCTTCGCTCACTATGCCTAGCTAGGACGGCTTACTGCATAGTCTCAAGCCTCTAACTGTTTCCTTGATTGCTTAGACTATGCAACGTGTTATTCATGAGGCCAGTCTCCCACCTTCATCTTAGTAATTGCGTAATACTTCCTCTCAGTGTGTGAGTTGTTGCCTTGATCTCATTGAATAGACTAATTTTCTTGAGCTAATTCATGTTTTCCATGAGTGCATTTTGTCATATAGGTACTGCAAATTTTGATGTTATCTCTCTCCATCAATTGTTATCATGATGGCACCCAAGAGATACACCTCAAAAGACACTAGAAAAAGCAACAGTGGTGAGATATTTGAGAGTGTTCCTGCCACTATGCTAGTGCTTTCATATAATCAACTATTCATTGAGAAAAACTTATACATTACATGGCACACTGTGAAAGATGTTTCCACAACAAGCAGTTTCAAAGGAGATCTTGAAGATAGGTAGGTTTACATCAATGTCCAAAATTCAGGATTACACAAGATTGCATGTATATTTCCAACCTTCCATGCATAGACATTGTCAACTAGATTCTATCACATATGGATACAAATACCATGACTCTCGACAGTACCATTGGATGAAGGCTTGCTTCTTTTATGGAACATGATTTTCAATGTATGTATCATTTACCATTGCGAAAATATTACATGGATTCCCACTTCTATGCAGCCACTAGCTACTTGAGCACGAAAGATGTCATCAAAAGTTGGGTGAAATATCCATCCAAATTCCACCAGACACCTAGCAACACTTACAAGAAAAAATATCTCAGGAAAGCATTTCAATACTTGACATTTCTATGTTGTCGGATCTATGGAGTACTGAGACCTTTCCTAAAGGTTGGGAATTCTTGTTGCATCAGATTATGAAAGAAGGAAAACTATTTAACTGGTTGGGCTTATTGATTGAACAATTGAGGGCCCATGTAACTAATGCCAATAAGCCTCCCAAGGGTAAGAAAAGTAGGTTATACATGTCTACATACTTGCGAGATGTAATATGTGCTCATAAATCCTTTCCTAGCATGAGTTGGATTTGGACACCCAAGGATCCTATTGTACAAATTTATTACAAGTCTATTTCAGATTGCATCCATAAAGGAGTTATGGAGAAGTTGACGGATCACTTTGTCATTCCATTGTACAAGATGACATTTGAGGAAGAGCCACATTACATGTCATGTGAGGTGATGGAAGCAGTGTCAGAAGTGGCAGATTAGTTTGCTTCACTAGATGGAACTTACCTCAGAGTGTTTAGTGGTTAGAATTCTCCACATTTTCTACCTAGGTATTCCACCAAGAAGTTGGTCATGCAAGAATTTTCTTATCATCTTTCCATATGGTTATCAGGAGTGTTACAGAGGAAGAATAAAACACCTTGGCCCACTCTTCCTTGGAAAATTGGATTGCATGATATCAATAATTTGAAGAGTGTTGACATCAAAGGAAAAGACATAGATAAATTTGCATTTAGTCAAATGGATTACAATTCATATGATCCCAGGAATGTTTGCAAAGAACATTGTGTAAGCATTCATTTCAACTGGCTAAGTAGTACTTTTTTCAGGCCTATGGAGGAAAGGATAAATAATTGTTACAATGCCTCTAAGGATTGCCAACCAGTTAAATTTTCATGTACATCACAAGTTACTCCTCATCCAGAAACAACTCCGGAAGAACAACTATCAGTGAGGTGCAACCCAGTGCAAAAACAATGGAAGAATAAAGTTATGCATAATCTAGCGGAAGAAAAGAGACACAAATGGAAAGCAAATCCAATCATCTTGAAAGTGACCATAGAAGTAGAAATAAATAGAAAACAAAGGAATCAGGAGGAAGAATTCAAGCAGAAGGAAAGATAAGAAATGAAAAGGAAAGAAGAAAAAGAAATATGGAAGAAATAAGAAGAAGAAGAAACACTGAAGCAAGCCGACGAAGAGGAACAAAGCTAGCTACTGGAAGAAGAGAGCAAGAAATTGTAGGATAAGGAAATTTCTCAAGAAATTGAATATGTAATAGTAATCCAGGACATGGAGGTGGAACCAAAGCAGAAAAAATAAGATTTTGATCTCATGTCGAGCACGCAGTAGATCATTATTCAGTCTCCCCCTCCTCTGCCCAAGCAAGCTCCGAGCGAAGAAGAGGAAATTGTTCCTCTTGATGATGGTCTGGTCATGGATACATACAATATAACCTATGGTGAGCTTCAAAAGAATATTTTACAAGTGAGAAAGAAAAAATTTCTAGATGATCTCACATCCCCTACATTCATTAGAGAAACGATTATTGTGACAGATAGCAAGAAGAATCCAACAGCCTTGACATGGCTAACTTGGACATTACAGGAGCTACCAAGTCAAACATGGATTATCTCATGGATGAGAACAGACAAATGGAAAAGAAATTACAGGTACCAAGGAAACAAGTGGAAATAATCCAAGCAGAGGTCTAGAAAGTGGCTCCTGGATAGGTGTATCTAGGATAACTTAAGGTAGCCATTTTTCCTGAAGTATCGACATTGGGAGAGACCATGAGAAGCCTCCACGAGGAGCTTGTCACTGTGCACAAAGAAGTTTTCTACTTGCATGACATGAAACATAAGTGCAAATAGAATACTAATTCTCTCAATTTTTTTCATATAGTTATCACTACCTTGCATGAGTGGGCAATGCAGCACAAAGGAACACCTCCCGAGTTGGTGAAGAAAACAAGGCAACAATATGAGTTGGAAAAAGTAGGGTTTCAAATGCTTATCCAGAGTAACAAATATCTCAACTCATTCATCACCAATAATTAGGCCTTGTATGCACAATTGTAAAATAGTGTGGATTTTATGTTGAATTCACACAAGATCCCTTCAGTTTGCTCACTCACCTAAGCCAAATGTAGGAATAAAGTTAGGTTGGATCTTAAAGAATACTTGGACTATCTCAGGAATATTACCACCAAGGAAGAAATAGAGGTGAACATGCATAATATGTAGAAGTACATTGGTAGACCTTCCTAGATCAATACCATGTTGCTCATGCGGAAGAAGGAAACTTAGACCGGTTCTAAGGACGTCTACATGAATGCAATGGAGGCTAGAGTCTACTTCTAGCTTGATCCCATCGCACAGTTTGGGGAGTTCATTGCACAATACAAAGCTTGGGACCACTATGTAGTGAAGAAACTACAAGTTGAAGTGGCTGAGCTAGAGTTTCCAGAAACTCAATCTTGATTTGTTTTGTCTCATTAGGCTATCTAGATGAATCTATCCAATTATTTCTTATATGGGTATGAGCATATTGTAATATTGTTTTGTAATTAATTATAAGTGAAATTCCAAGTGTCAATTGTGGAATGTGAAAAGTCATCTTGTAATGAAGTCCAAAGCTAATGGTTTAAGTAATTCAAAGAGTCATGAGGGAAGTCCAAGAGTCATAAAGGGGAGATGATTAGTCATCTCATTTGTTATAAAAATACCCTCATAACTCATGTCGAGGGCTTTTAGCTTAGGATCAAAATCTTGGGAGTTTTGTTGAGATCCTTAGCTTCTCCTTAGCATAAAGGGAGTATCATTCTTTGGAGGAGTAGGCATTGGCTCGATGTTCCACTATTGTGACTAGTGGTTTCGTAATTGTGTATGCATGTTTGGGACTTTCACTTTAACAAAATATCAGAGCCAACACGTTTTCATGCATATGTTGTGAATATAGTAGCACTACTCTTGTTATTTTTGCAATATATGTTATTTCATTTCCCTTAATTCTTATGAACTATTTTGTTTTCATTAGTATGAACTTTGTTGAATGCATTTTCTTGTATATTTCAATCATGGTTATCTCGTGAATTGTTTTGTAGGCTAACTCATGATTCCATTTATGCTTGTGTGTTCCTTTCAAGCTTTGTAATATTATATAACTCTAAGAAGCTCACTCACTTTTCCTTTGTCATGTTAGAACTTTTTATGCATTGCATTTGAATCTTCACAGATCTATACACTTGTTTCACCAAAGTCACAAATACAGCATCTTGTGTGTTATCATAGCTAAGGCATACCACTAAAACCCATTATTTTCAACAACCAGGTTGTATTCCATATGGGGCTCCTACTCAAAATGGTGTGAGGTCTAATTGGGACTTCATATCGGGGCGACTCCCTGAATGTTGGTGGGTCCAACATCATGCAACATTTATAGCTCTAGAAGGAGGGCTAGATGACAAGCTAAGCCCATGAAATCTATTTGAATCCTATCTTTAAATGTATTCTTCCCATATCTTAACATCGACATGTTTTTCTAGAACCACAAATATGAAAATTCCTACGGGGGTAATTAATGACTTGTCTAATATGAATTTTGATTGTGAGGCTAGAAGAACCATTCTCGAGCACATCACTTGCTTTCTTGAATTCTATGTTGTGTGTGGAGCATGATTGTTCAGAGGTCTTTGTTTCATTCGGATGTATACCCCAGGAAGTTTTGTACTCCCCTCCATGCGAGGGGGTGCGGGGGGGACTTGCCCCCCCCGCGGGGGTCCGGGGGGGCCGATACCCTCCCGACTGGGGGGTCCGGGGGCTAGTGGTCCCCCGGTGGGGGCTCGGGGGCAACGCCCCCGAAGCTAAAAATAGATGTAAATTTGCCTTGTAAAAGTATAGTAATTTCTAGTCAATATGGGCCGTTCATTAGGCAGATGATATGACGGTAGAACTTATGTTTAGTTTAGGGTTTTTTGCCCTAGAAGGCAATCCCTCTCTTTGTATGAGGGCGTTGTATTTGAGGCTGTGAGATAGATGTGTATTCTGTGTGTGAGCGAGAAACAGAGAGGTGAGACTGTGAGAGAAAATAGAGGATATTACAACGGATTTGCTGTAGGTTGTGTCTCTTCATTTTGCTAGATAATAAAAAGGAAGGACTGGCTGTTCGAGGTGGACGTAGCCCAAACTGGGTGAACCACGTATATCTATGTCTCTCTTGTTTTGTGCGTTTTATGTGTTTAGATTTCTGCAATATTTTATGTGTTCCATTGCTCCGTAATATTTAAATTTTCTAACAACTGGTATCAGAGCCGAAGGTCTATTTGGTTCATAAACTCGCAGGAAAGAAGGGTTCCTTGTTCGAGTTGGAGCAATGGCGGAAGATGGTAAGTTTAGGGTTGAGAAATTTAACGGCCAAAATTTCTCGTTGTGGAAGATGCAAATGGAAGATTATCTGTATCAGAAATATCTATACCTACCATTGGGAAGAAAAACAAAGATGCTGATGGGTATGAAAGATGAAGAATGGAACCTTCTCGATAGAAAGGCACTCGGAACAATACGGCTATGCCTTGCAGTGTCGGTCACCTTCAACATTTCGAAGGAAACAACGATAGAGGGTTTGATTTTAAGGCGTTGGAGAAACTATATGAAAAACCCTCGGCCTCAAACAAGGTATTTCTTATGAAAAGGTTATTTAATATGAATATGTCGGAAGGTGGATCTGTTGCAGATCATTTAAATGATTTTAAT